>JAWNPQ010000157.1:600000-777483 GCA_035047465.1 Drosophila sordidula | reverse complement strand
CGACTACTGGACACCGGAAAGAATGTACGTGACGCACCTGGAAAACGGATTGGTAAAGAAGGTTTCGAGAGCACTAATGGCGCAGGTATGCCTGGAACAACGAGGGACATTAATGCCTCTTCTGGTCCTGTCGACAATACTGGACGTCCTATTGGGTATAGATTTCGTGTGTGGAATCCAGGCGAGGCTCCAATGTGGCCGAGCTACAACTGACCCATCAGTTGAAGTCCAAGCTCCCCTCCAACTGGGCAAACGTCCCGCCATCATAACATCGACTCCTACCGCCATGACAACGACACCGACGAAGTCAACAACATCGACAAAGGCAGCAACATCGACAAGAACAACAACGATATCTAACGCAAAGCCACTGAAGACAACAACGTCAAGGACAAGGACAAGGAAGACAAATGCACCAGAGGCAACGACACCATCACCGACCCTGCTACACAAGACTGAGCCTACCAACCTCGATCGAGCAGGCCAGTAACAAGATTCAGCCTGCCAACCTCAAAGAAACCGAGCAGGCCAGTAACAAGACTGAGCCTGGCAACTTCGTAGAGAAGCCCAGCAGCCACCTTAAACCCACCGACGTCCACGCGAACAACAGTACACCACCATCGAGGGAACAGGTCAACAATTATAAACGCTCACCGTATGATTATATTTATTTTTATTTATTTGCTTGTATTTATTTGTATTTCTTTAATAGGTTGACAAATCGAGTGTCAACCTAAGTAAAATGTATAAAACACAAAGAAATGTGTATTTAAATATATATAAATATAACTAGCTAGCTATGCCCCTAATCACAGCTAACTGTTGCTAGTGGCGTTAAGAGAACCTACAGCTAAAGAAAATCTAAATCTAAATCTAATCTAAAATTTACATAGCACTGAGAGAATAATGTATAAAAAAGTTTGACTTGGATGTGCAATATTTCTCCAAATTAACATTAGAAACAGACTTTTTAAACTTTTTAAAACATTTAGACTTAAGGTTTTTTAAGTTTGCTAGTCTGCGAATTAAGCACAGGGATACAATTAGGGATACACACATCTAGGAGTGAAATTAAGGTTTTATAAAAAAATATAATAGCATTATTTATTACCACTGCGTTAAATAGAAAAGACCAATTGCTTGCATAAATATGTTTATTAAGCATGGTAAAGTTTCCTTTACGAAAGCAGCGGCGGGTTTTAAGAGGCGTTATCGAATGTAAATTTTAAGATTTGCAAACGGTCAGAGATAGGATGGTATATATCCTCAAGGACACATAGAGGGGATGACCTGGAGACGTCAGCAATATGAAGATCGTTGATAAAGACAAGATCAAGTGTTCTATTCAATTGATTAGAAATGGAATTTATCTGGAACAAGGAGAGGTCAAGCCTGCGCCGAACCTTTTTCTGATTTTGAAGCTATTAACTCTGTTGACACTGATCAGCATTCTAGTGCTAATAAACCGACCGAATCAACTGGTCAATTAACCAAGGCCATCGCACCATTGGAAGCTACTGCTGAGGTTCCAAATGTGACCCTTGTAGAAGTGCCACTAAAAAATCAAATCTTTGTATCTAGGCTTCCTGACACTAATGTCAAGGCCTTTCTTCTGGCCACACCTTGTAATTTTTATTTTAGTAGCTTTTCGTTTTGTTTTCATGGGCTTGCTTTCCTTGAAACATCGTTAAGGCCTGACATCCTAGATTCCGAAATACTATCTAACTCTATCTATAGAAAATATCGCACTTCTCGTCGTCGTGATGGTGTGCTTATTCCGGTTGTGCTGATTTATTTTCCGAGATAGTAATAACTAACTTTAGTATTGATATAGAATTTGTTGCCGTCAAATTGTACATTAATGGTATCTGCCTTTTTATTACTTGTTCCTATTTTCCTCCTTCTTCAGATAATTCTATCTATTCGATGCACATTTCTGCTATACTTTCCGATCGTGATTTTCTTGTAGTTCTAGGAGATTTCAATATTGCTGGAACTTGAATTGCTAGTCCTGATTCTAACGAATTGAGTTCCACGACCCAAAATGATTTTCTCGGCAATTCATATGGGATATCATTATGTCAAATCAATGCTATCTCAAATTCTCTTTATAAAATGCTTGATTTAATTTTTGTTTTAGATCACTCCCTCTTATCTGTTTCTCGTACACCTTGTAACCCCACTTTAGACGTGTTGATTGACTTACCTGCCCGGATGCTAAATTCAGGTTGTAAACATCCAGAGCGAGCTTGTCAATTTCGGAAAACCGACTTTAGAAAACTAACTCAGCTCTTATCCCAGACTGACTGGTCTCGGCATTATATATGTAGGGACATGGATAGTGCGATCGAGATTTTTTATTCCACTATAAACCATCTATTTGATTTATGCGTCCCGGTAAGTGATCAATTAGGTCTAACAACTCTATTTGGTTTACACGGGAATTAAACAATTTGAAGAAAAGAATGCCAAGGATATACAAAAAGTTCAAGGAAACTGCCCCTTTCTTGGCTTACACTCGATATCTAATTGCTCCAATTGCTTGTCCAATATTATAACGATTACTTCAAAAATAATAGGATACCGTTCCAGCGGGATCCTAAACGGTTCTTCGTTAATGAGAAGCGAAAATCATCAACACTATTAATCAACTCTGTTTTTTGAAGAAACGTCTGCTGACTCGGATCAACTTATCGCTGATTTATTCGTAAAGTTTTTTCAAACGACTTATAGTTCTCAGAATTATCTTCCTGGTTTGCCAAATCCTTAACATTGTAACAGGTCTTGTGGATTCGGTGGGCAACCTCGGCTAGCTCAGTATTTCCAGGGATAGGTAACCTCAACCCTGCCCCTAGACGGTACAAAATTCCCAAAACAAACAGAACCTATACAACACAAGTGAACAGACCAGTTGGCTGGCCCGGTGTTATCGGCCACAGCGTACTCGCCCTTCCTGCAATGGGTGATTCAAATGTTGTTGGCCCATTGCCCTTAAGTTTGAATTGACGGCCGACTTATCCCATGGCTTCGGTGAATATTAAAATTAAAATCGGACGATTCCGAAGTCTTGCCAAATACCGATAGTTGACGGGATAGCATAAATACCACGACAACAAAATATTTGTATACGGCGCAGGTATACTGCAAGGTTAATTTATTAATTGCTAATCACTGCCCTACCATATCGGAGCTTCGGAAAAGGAGTACAGAAGGGGGTAAATTAACTGCTTGACAGTTTCAGCCTCGCACTAGTGGCTTGAATTTTTCCAACAAGGGATTAAATTTGGCAAAAACTGAATGCCGGATTTGACATAACACTTTTTTCTTTTATAAATACTGGGATAAATATATTAAATAAAATATAAAATAATTAAATAAATACGGGAATAAATAATTGCATAAATATGTGAATAAATTATGGAATAAAATAAAATAATAGTAAATAAAAATAGTTTACTTAATTACTAAACGAACACATTGACAAACACAAAATCCTGCTTCTTAGCGGAGGGCGGCGGTAATAGCTCTAGCTCTCATCAGTTACCGTCCAGTCGAAAAAACGTGGTGCGCTTTATTAGCTTCTTCCTTTTTCTAAGCTCGGTTCGCGAATATTTGAACACTCTAATGCCGCCCTGCAAACTCCCTCCAATACTGGTCACGACGCAGAGAGTAGCATGTCTCGATTAATTTCTTTCGCCAGGGTTGCATTAGTGGCTGATAATTCATCGGCGGAAAGTTCAAATGCAACACCACACGAGAATTTGTCGTGCGCATTTGCTGACTCTGCCGTCATGGTTGCTCACCTTCCGCCTCGTCCAACGTAGATCACACCCACTCGGCAGCTTATTTATACCCTAAGGTCTTTCACATGGACGACCCCCAGCGATCTTCCGCCCGTAGACATTGTTTTCCACGGCTCTGACTATGCGACACTTACGGAACTTCTTGGCGAATTTGGCAATAAAAGCTTTGCCGAAGTCACTCAAAACGAAATTGCGCCGGTACGATTTCTGACCTGGCACTGCATGAAACTTCCGTGCACGCTTGTCATACTGCTGTCAGCTGCGCTCGTAGGCTTGTGACCTGTGCTGCACGAGACTAATCTTGTCTTGTGCCACTAGATCGGAGTGTTCACCCATGGACCGCAATTTCCGTGCAAGTGGCCCCATTCAGATACATGTGCTGGCCAAAAACTGCAAAAACGGTGTCATCCTAGTTGCAGAATGGACAGCATTGCGAATCGCGACCTCAATTTCTGGCAGAAAGGCATCCCAGTCCCGATGGTCCTGTTCCAATTACGAACGGATCGCCGCTAACACCGTGCGATTCACCCGTTCCGTAGCGTTGCCTTGAGGGGAGTAGATGGCCGTTTTCATATGGGATATTGCGAAGGCCTCGGTTATATTTTCAAACTTCTTGGACACGAATTGCCGGCCGTTGTCTGAGTGGATGGGGTCAAGAACACCGAACTTGAAGAAGACTTCGTGCACCAGAAATTCGACCACGTTATCTGCCGTGGTGTCTTTCATGGCCTTTAGGAACGTGAACTTTAAAAAGTGATCGACGACCACGAATATCCAAGCATGACCCTTCTTTGGCCTCGGATATTTACCCAAAAAGCCGATGTATATATTTTGGAAGGGCAGTTCCGTCATTACCTCCTGACCTATGTTTACCTGCATCTGATGGTTGGGTGCCTTCGTTTCACTGCAGATCGCATCTGCCTACATAGTCCCTCACCTGAGCAGCCATGTTAGACCAGTAAAACTGTCTTCGCAGCAAATGGAGCGTTTATACTATGCCTCCATGAGATGCATTCGCGTCTACGTGATCCTGCTCTATGAGTGACGAACCTAGCGACTCGGGTACCCTCAATTTCCACAACGTGCCTTCGACTTCGTCCACCAGTTTTTCAAATCCAGTCCATTTGTATAGCAGTCCGTCTTGCACCTGTAAGCCTGGCAATCGAGCTTTGTTTTTGCGAACTTCTTCTACCAACTCTCAGTATGCTTCCGCTTTAAAAGCCAGTGTCTACATTCCCAACAACTGTTCCAAATATAGGGACAGCTCCGCAATACTGCGTGAAAAATGTCAGCGATTATATTTTCAGTACCTTTTCGATGCTCAATTTGGAAGTTGAAATGCTGCAAGCTCAAAGGCCATCTAGCTAGGGGTCCATCCAAGTCTCGCAGTGACATGAGCCATTTAAGACTGGCGTGGTCGGTGATAACCGTGAATGGCATCATTTCGATATACGGCCTGAACTTTTGGACCGCTAATACCGCGGCCAGACATTCCTTCTCGGTCACCGAATAATTGACTTGGTGCTTTTCCATCTTGGCGGAGAAGAATGTTAGTGGCCTCTCGTTGTCCTCGGCGTCATATTGACAAAGTACCATCTCCGCAATGAGATCCATCGCACTGAATATAAACGTACGCGAGAAATCTGCATGAACCAGTACGCGAGCGGAAGTAAGCACATCTTTCAGCTTACGTACCGATTTAGCTGCTTCCCCACTCAACCTACATTTTCCTTTTGAACTTCCCATTAATGTCTCGGTAAGTGGTGCCGCGATTTCCGCGAAGTTTTCAATGAACCGGCGGTACCATCCCGCGGTCCCCAAAAAACTGCGCACTTCCTAAACTGATCGTGGTTCCGGGATCCGGTGAATTGCTGCTACGTGGTCGGAGTCAGTGCGTAAGGTGCCTCCCCCTATTATACAACATAGGTACTTATGGCTCTTGAAGCAGAACTTGGACTTTTTTAACCCGATCGTCAAGTTCGCCTCCCGTAAGCTTTGCGCCACCAGCTTCAAGTATTTCAAGTGCGCCTTAAAATTTGGAGCGATAATCAGTACGTCGTCGAGATATACAAACACGTTGGATCTAAGTTGCGTGGGGATGACCTTGTCCATCAGACGGCACAACCACTGAGCGGCATTGCAATATCCGAAAAGCATTACGACGAATTGGTAGAGCGGGCGCCCTGGCACAGTGAAGGCCGTGTGTGCTTTGTTGCTCTCCTCTAGCTCAATTTGCCAAAATGCGAATTTAAGGTCGACGCTGGATATGTAATATGTCTAATCGATCCTCGAAAGTATACATGTGAGTGGATAAGTGTCTTTGAGGGTGACAGCGTTGAGCTTGCGGGTATCCAAGCAAAAGTGATTTTAGTCCGGCCTTCGCACAATTGTAGTACGGTTACTCCACGGTCTATCACTTAGTTCGATGACTCCCAAGGCCAACATCTTATCTACCTCGCCAGAAACTACTTCCTTCGCCGGAGATAGCGGATAATGACGATCCTTCACTAGTACCGTCCATTCGATCAGTTTAATCCTATGCGTTTCCATAGCTGCCTTTCTAGTTTCTCAAAATCAAGAAATTCTTCCTTTACTGCTTCCAACTGAATCTTCTCGTCACTTTCCGGTTCCCAGGCTTCCGCTTCTCACCTCTGATACTGTTCGTCTGCGTAATGCTCGATTTCTTCGATGCGCTTGCTTGAACCGACCCTACTACGTTTGGAGCTAATCCAAAGACTCGCCAAAAGTCGATACCGAGGTATGCCTGCTGTTTTAGGTATGGGCAGACGTAGAACATTATGTCAGCCGATGTACTCTTATAAGTGACCGTCGCCCGCACTCGACCGATGATGGATCGATCCTCGCCCAATGCCGTTCGCACTCTAGACACGTAGCGCTCCATCAGTAACCCGATATCGACCAAAATCTCCCGAGAGCCACGCCCTAAGAGACTTACTGAAGCTCCGGTGTCCAAAAGTCCAGCTATATTTTTGCCTTCGATACTGACTTCTGCAAACACTCTCGAGTGGGCACTTACCCCTCTTTTAATGGCGTCGACTACGTTTCGTCTCACGGCGCGTCGATTTCGCCTCGACTGGCCTCGATTTCGTTGGACTCCTCACGCAAATGGTCAACCGAATACACGTCCATGGCATAGACATATCGTGCTATAGAGTCTTTTCAGCCATTTTTTATTAATTTGATCAATTTGATTCGGGGAGTGGGGTTTCTAGGCGCGATGCCATGGCCGTCATTGCCTAGATGAAATCGTTTGCCGGCTCTCCAGGAAGTGTTTGGCGCTGTCTTAACTCTTGCATTCTGTCAACGTCATCCCATCTACCTCGGAATCTTGCCAGCAGAGCCCTACGGAGGTCGTCCCAGCAGATAATCGGCCGTTGCCTCACATGGAGCTTGTACCATTCTCTGACCCGCCCAGTTACTAGAACATGGAAATTCCGGAGAACTTCGTCCCACGGACACTGCTTCTAACATGTCTGTACCATGGGTCACTCTATCACAATAGAATCTCTCCGTCGGCACCCTCACTGGTGGAAACACACACAACACAAAAATACATCGTGTATGCCTCCCTATCTGGTAACCCATCGCCGAATCGCTGGATTGTCACTTATGATTTATTGCCTGGTAGAAAACTGCACTGCTTCCAAAAGAAACGTGAGTGACATTCGGACATATCGACAATCCAGACGTCATTTAATTTCTTTGCTTTTGGTGCAATTGTCCTGTGCCATATTGACTCGACAGGTCACCTTAAGCACAGGGTATATTCGATGAAGAACAATGCTTCCGGTTGCTCCCAAGGTCGTCATCCATCGAGCAATTACAAAAAAAAATTATAATAATTTGATTATAAGCCTCGGTTTACTAAGGCCCATGGAGCAGCCTCCAGCTTTGCGAGGCATTGTTGCTTTGGGTTATTTATTTATAAATTTTTTTTTTTTGCATCTTGGTGATCAGTCATATCGATGACCCGACTGTCGGCTGATGTTATAAATATGGGAATAAATAATAGCATAAATATGTGAATTAAAGAATAAATACGCGAATGAATATATAAACAAATAGTTTACTTAATTACTAAAGGAAAACATTGACAAACACATAATTTATTTCAAAGATGACATGCACCGCGGCACCGTCTTGGGCGAGATGGCCAGTTAATTTTGGCTTCGGCAGAACAAAAAATTGGCAGGTCACAGAACTTCAGCTGCGTTCCGAAACGAACTTACCCAGTACGATTCACGGTTGGAATGATGTCGGTTGTGTATAATTTCGTTCCAGAATTGGTAAATTCTGTGCCAAAGAGAGGGGTGTCGTAAGGCTCGCTGCGTGCAGTCAGGTGACGGAGGAGAGACACCAGGGTAGTCTCTTTGGAGCATGCAAAAGCGTATTCCGAAATTACAAAATTCAGGCCAAAAAAAAAAAAAACTGAAACTTATTATGTGTCTTAGACTGATCGCTAGTGCACTTACGCCGAACTTTGTTGATCAGAAAGTGTTAGATGTGGGGAGGGCCTTTGAACCCGCACGCGATGGACAATTTAACCTCTTGCTCTCGACAGTTGCCGTCCAGCCGAAAAAAAGTGGAGCTCTCCATTAGCTTCTTCCTTTTTCAAAGCTCGGCTCGCGAATATTTGAACACTCTATTTCCGCCCTGCTAACTCCCTCCAATGTTGGTCACGACGCACAGAGTAGCATGTCTCGATTAATTTCCCCCGCCAGGGTTGCATTAGTGACTGATAATTCATCGGCGGAAAGTTCAAATGCAACATCATGTTAATGTTTCTAACTGCATTTTTGGGCCATTGATCACAGAAAGTTCATTACTAAATGATCTAAGGGTCATCGAGCCAGAATTTTTACTGTGCTGAAGGTCTCTCATAGCCTTTGTATAAACTATTTAATTTGTCCCTGGAGTTAAGTTATTTTCTTAACATTTGGAAAGATTCATTTATATCCTTAAAAAAAGAAACAAGTCTATGCAGAAAAATAGAGGTATTTCTAAGTTGTCTGCTATTCCTACGCTGTTTGAGAAGTTGATTACCTTTTCAACTACAACATCTTTGTAAATCTAAAATGTTATCCTGCCAGCACCACTAACTTATTAGAATCCACGTCTTTTGTTATTAAAGGATTACAAAATAAAATGCAAACAGATGTTATTTACACAGTTTTCAGTAAAGCGTTTGACTCTGTTAACCATTCGCTTTTACTCCATAAGCTTCATCTTCTGGGATTTCCAAATAATTTAATAATTTGCATATCTAACTATTTATCTTTAAGAACCCAAAAAGTTTATTTCAAAGACCTTGTCACCAAACTTGAAGCAACTTCCGGAGTACCACAAGGAAGTCCTCTGGGTCCGTTGTTACTCACATTAATGCGGAAATTGATTCTTCGGAATTAATCGTCCAAATTAGTTTTGCGGTTCCGAGTAGAAATACTAGAAATTGTTTACCGCTTTCTCTTGAAATGTGTCATAGTCACCGTACGTTATGCGGCGCACCCCTCGGTTGGTTGGCCGGGATGAGGGTGGCATTTAACCTGGGTTCGCGCGTTAACAAGCCCGTGCTTGGTACCGTTGGGCCACCTGAAGGTACTGTTCGTTAGTTCATCTACGTCCAAAATTATACCATCTAAAAAGTCACGACAGGTAAATGGCACAAGGTGATTTGTGGATGTGAATATTGACTATGAAATGTTCGGTATATTAAAATCACCCAACACAACAAAATAGTCATAATCAGGCAGATGAGAAGAGACCTAATTAATAAAGGCAAGATGTTGCAAATAAACCTCAATATGATAAATATAGCACAAGATAAGAGAGATACTTTTACAGAGACAATCTCTGCATCAGTAGCCCCAGTAAAATGAAAAGGTTCAGACTGATGTGAGGATTTAACTTCAATTAATACCCCACCACCACGAAGATTTCGACGATCGTATCTATACACCGTAAAATGGTAATGGTTACGCCCTACTGGGAAATACCCTGAAAAATCCAAAATCCGATAATATTCCTTACCTGCGTATGCTTCACGCGAAAAGTTTAAATCAAATCTGGTGGCTCTAGCTCTTAAGGTTTTTAAGATATTCTCCGATAATTATCGATAATAACGATAATTATCGAGAGAACGAGATGAGTTATCGGTGATTTGAAATAAACTTGATCTGCGTATGGTATACACGAACTTCAAAAGTCCAAGTTCAGCTTTCCAGCTTCTGTAGTCTCCGAAAGCGACGCGTTCATACATACGGACGGACAGACAGACGGACAGGGCTAGATCAATATGGCTAGTGATGCTGATCAAGAATATATATACTTTATGAGCAAGGGGACGCCTCCTTCTGCCTGTTACCTACATTTGCACAAAACCATTATACCCTGATTTACCCATTTTCAATAAAAAGTGCCACCATTAAAGACAGTTTTGACAGAAGATCTCTGACAGTCTGATGTAGAATTTAAAAATTGTCAGAAAAAGAAATTAGTTTTTTGATTCCAAACTATTAGATTCTTGTAAAGTGGGCACTGGCGAAGGCTGATTTCTTTCTTTGGGCTGAACTTAAACTTCAACATCATTTGCGGTGGCCAAAATGCATGATTGATAAGAATACTGAGATATATTAATTTTAAATGATGAGATTTCTCGAGGAGTGGAAAAATGGAATGAAGGTATTGTAACCTTAGCAGCGGATTTGCTCGCACAAAGACTTGTTTACGAGGCTGAACAACAGTTATTGTCGGAACTGATGGGGAAGAAATGATAGCATGATTGCTGTTAGAGGCCGGGGCTAGAATCCGCGCCGGTGTAATTCTGCGACTGGACTTGAGGTTCAACAGCTAAATTATGGGAGGTTCTTCAAGAGAAGCTAAAGGAGTAGTAATCGGATAATTACTTGGAGAAGGCGAAAGTAATAACATCGGGGATGTATCAAAGGGTTGATGTGTACCCAATACAGGAGAAAGAGGTTGGAAATATTTAGGGGGGAAATGAAGAGCGTACTGTTAAAAACTGAGACTCTAACTGGCGATTAGAGGAGTCTCAAATTTAAAATTGCTTAGCAGCTGTATGCTCTAGTCAAAATTACCCGAAAGCTGCGTAACAACATAAGCTTAAAGTTTTAAAAGTTGATTTCTCATATAATTATATATTCTGGAAAAATCAATTTCAATTTCAATATATCTTAGCGGATATCTTTTCGTTATCACGTCCTGTAAGACCTGCATATTTCGCATGCATCATATTCTCGCACAACCAGCAATTTTCAAATTGCGGTGGTGCAGAATTATCAACCTGCATGAAATTGCAAGATTTTTTTGCAGCACGACAAATTGATAACAGGGTTCAAAGGATTTCTGTTTGTTGCACAAAGCTATTTTATGCAAACATGAAGCTTCAGGTCTGGGCGGTGTTTTAAATAATTTATTTTTATATTATTTCTTAAATTACAAAAGGACTGCGCGTACATGCTGCTTGGTGCGAAAACGAACTTGAACTGGTTCGTTCACAATTGTATCGGTAAGAATATTTACATTCTGGTATTTACATAGGTGAACAAGATTTAGCAGAGATGCTGTACAGAATCGATAATAGGCAAGTTAACAGCGAATAAATCAAAAGATCGTTATAATCAAATTAGTTTGACCGAACATCCCGGCCTCCTTGAAAGGATCCGCTTTCAACATAATCAAGTTTCCGTTGGTAAGATTGCCAGCTTATGCACTGGTCGCAGCAGCCGCCATTGGTTGTGTGGAGATACATAACTCGAACATGACCATCCCTTCCAGGCACAAGTGATTCGACACGTCCGAGCTTCCATTGTTGCGGTGGAAGGTTGCTTTCCTGGATGATGACCATGGACCCAACTGCGATATTCGGCGTCGACGTTGTCCACTTGGTTCGGGCACGAAGTTCATTGATGTAGTCCGTTGACCAGCGGCGCCAAAATTTTTGTTTGGCAGCGGTTATGACGTCAAACCGTTCCAAAATGTTGAAATTAGAGGTGGTTACGACGCGTTCAGGTAGCGCACGCAGAGATTTTCCAACCAGCAAATGTCCCGGGGTGATTGCTGAAAGATCGAAAGATCAGGCGACATCGGAGACAATGGCCGAGAGTTGAAAATAGCTACGATTTCTGCTGTAATTGTGCAGAGCTCCTCAAAAGTCAATCGCTTATTCAAAAAGGTCTTGTACTGCAGCCCCTTTGCGCTTTTGACTGCAGCTTCCCAGAGTCCGCCAAAATGGATTGCCCTGGGAGGAATGAAGTGAAAGGAAATGAAATCAGTAGCACAATACGTCATGATTGCGTCTTGCGTAGATCGATCGAACAAAAATTGTTTTAAGTCGTTGAGGTGATTTGCCGCTCCCACGAAGTTAGTTCCATTGTCGCAATATATGTCAGTTGGCAGCGCTCGTCGTGCAACCATTCGTTTGAGTGCAGCCGGGAGTGCTTGTGTGGACAATGGGGAGACCACCTCGATGTGTACGGCTTTGGACGCCATGCAGATAAATACGGCCAAATATGATTTCGTTCGACCTTTTCCTCGTATGCGAACATATGTATTTATTGGGCCACAAAAGTTGACTCCACAGCGCTGAAATGGGTGTTCCGGTCGAAGGCGCTCCGCTGGTAGTGATCCCATAAGTTGACCTTCCAATGTAGAAACGGATTAAGAAACTTTAAGTGACTTTTTAACGGTTGAGTTTTTTGTAATTGGCGAAAGTCGACGGTGAAGTAGAATTGCTGAATGTTCCAAATTATGCTGTGAGATGCATTGCAAAGTTCCTCGGTTGACAGAGCCATTTGGAATTTCCGTTTCCGATGTGTCATATATATGATATACATATGAGCTGATACTCTCCAGTTTATTTAAGACATGGTTCGAAGACATCATGGCGACGAATGTACTTTTCCGTTGTTCAGCGCTGATTACTTGCATGTCAAGGTTGACGATACTCCTTGAGACGGGCCAATATTCACGATGTTGAGTTAGGAAGGAAGGTCCCGAGAACCATATCGATGATTCCAATTCGGAAGTGGTGGAGCCTCGAGACACGATGTCAGCGGGTTAAATGCAGTAGGCACAAACTTACACTCCCCACTCGAACTCAAATCCTGAAGCTCAGATTACCCACAAATGTTGACAATGTCACTAAATGTTGTTTTAGCCAATGTAAAACAATTTGTGAATCTGTCCATAACTACGCAGCACATGCATTGTCGGCAAATATCCCTTTTATTTTGTTGTAGACTTGTGCCAACAAATGTGCCCCACATAGTTTCAGTTTTGGCAGCGATTTCTTTTTGACTGGAGCCACCCTGGACTTGGCCGTGAGTAGGCGAACAACAACGTTTCCGCAGGCCTTTTCCGAGTGCACGTAGGTACAACAGCCGTACGCTCGGATCGAAGCGTCGCAGAATCCATGAAGTTGGAGGGATATTGGTTTGACCTGGATGCAGTAACATGGGACAGCTAACGACGAAATAGTTTGAAGTGATTCCAAACACCTTTTTCATGCCAGTTCTAAGAGCTCTTGTAAGACGATCTTTGCCACGATTATGAGGGGTCAAAGAGGGTCGAACAAAGCTGACGCAATAGACAAAATGCTCCTCTTGGTGATGGCCGACGAAACGATTTTTGGTTTGAAGTTGAAAAGAATGTTGAGATCCTTGTTATCGAAGTTTTCGACAAATTTGGCATGATTTGAATGTCACTTGGATAGCGGAAAAACCCCCAAGCTAGATTTCTGTTATTTGATCCTTGATGATGCGAAGAGTTTGTATATCATCGGCTCCAGACAACAGGTCACTACATAGAATGACGAACGAATGATTGCAGCACCGATTGGATATTTAGCTTGATGTAGATCTGCCAAATAATGCAGGCTTCGTATCGCTAAATATGGTGCGGAGGCTGTACCAAAGGTGACCGTGTTGAGTTGATAGGTGCTCAATTCGACATCTAGAAGAGTTCGCCAAATTATGTACTGATATTTGGGTTCATTTTTTTCAACATTTGCTTGCCTGTACATTTTGGTGACATCAGCTGTAATGGCATAACGATGTAATCTGAAACGCAGCAACAGCAAATATAAGTCAACTTGAAGAGTCGGGCCGACAAGCAGTAGATCGTGCAGCGACTTCTGATTGGTTGTACAACACGAAGACTACTTGAGATTGGTTGACTCACTATTGGGCTTGAAGACACAATGGTGGGGTATGTAGTCGTGAGGTTAGATTAGGATAGATTTGGTTCTGCCACAAGCGACATATGTCCCAAACGTTTGTACTCCTCCATGAATTGACAATATTGTTTACGAACTTCCGAATAGTTTGTTAAACGGCGTTCCAAACTGAGAAATCTATGGCGTGCTATATCGAACGAATGACCGAGTTGGCTGAGATTATCCTTGAACGGGAGTTTGACAACAATGCGACCGTCTGCGTTTACATAAGTCGATTTTATGTTGTGTTCTTCACAAGCACTGTGTTCTGGGTCCAGCTGACTACTTGGAACTTCAGCTGATTCAATTTCCCATAAACGTTGGAGATGGTCATCGATTAGACTTGTGTCAAGTTTGAAGCACGCGGCAACCGATGTGCTCTATCGTGGCTGAAACTTGCCAGTTACTACCAATCCAAAAAGCGTTTTCCGAATCATGGGCCCAGTTGAATGAAGTTTTATTTGGTCAATTGCAAGAATATCAAAGAACGCTTCTGTTCCAAGCAGCATATCGATGTGTCGGGATTGGTAGATTTTCTCATCTGCCAGAGCAATGTTTGCTGGTAGTTTCCAAGCAGAAATGTCGAAGTCGATATCCGGCTGATAGGCTATATGTGAGGTGATGCAAAGATCGAACGATAATTCAAATGATGACAATCGCGATTTTATTAATGCGGTGGTTAGAGAGGTGACGTCTGTTTGAGCTTGACCAATGCTACGAATTTGCATATTGTATCTCTCCCTTTGTAGACGAAGCTTTTGAGCGAAGGCCTCGGTGATAAAGTTCACCTGAGAACATGACTCCAAGAGAGCATGCCCTAGTCTGTAAGTGCCAGTTGCATCCTTAACTTGGACCATAGCAGTTGCTACGATGATTTCAGGCCGATTGCGAGTGTCGATTAACGTATGAGTGTGTGTCACTGCTTCGGTGGTTGGCGATAAATGTGATTGTTATTGTTTGATCGTAGGTACATTGCTGTTATGTAACAATGTATGGTGTGAACTATTACAATGACGACAACAATTTGTTGAAGGGCAATTCGCCTTTTGATAACCTTTAGATAGACAATTAAGACACAGCCGGTGCAGTTTTATGACATCAAAACGTTGGAGAACCCGCAGTGCCTTAAATTGATCGCACGCCATCAGCTTATGCGCTGAGTTTGCGCATAGCACCACAAACACCAAAAGTAAGACTGAACGATGATGTATGTCCCTTGCTATGAATGCGATTCTGCTTCGATTGAGTCTGGTTCAGTGTTGGTCTACTGGATTGCAGAAACTGACAGTGACGCTCCAGTACTTGCATGCACTGAGCCCAAGATGGGATTGTTGAATAATCCAACGATGCGTTACACATATTTCTGGTCTCTTGGTCACATTTCTCCAAAACCACATAAATAAGCATATAGTATAGTTAGTTCTCATTGGTCACTTGAAATGCTCTCACACATTCCAACGCAGCACCTTTCAAACAGTTGAGCAAATGGTTGAATTTTTTAATGCTTGTTATCTGCTCTCCATTTACGAGTTGATTAAAAGAACAAATGAAAGTTTTGTATTCCAAATGATTGCCATCGAATGTGGGTAAGGTCAACCGAGGTAAACTTGTGGGTTGAGAGTGATACGAGCTTGGTGGTGTAGTGACATACATGACTGTATTGTTTAAGTCTTCACCGAGCAAATTCTTAATAATCATTTTAATGTGCACATAGGTATCCTCTAATTTTGCACGCCCATTATCATTAGCATCCAGAATTTCGATTTCCGATTGTACAGCTAATGATTATTTAAAGTATGATTCCAAAATGCCCAAACGGCATTGAAGTTCAGCCTGTGATATTTAGCTGTCCTCTCCAGATTGTCCTTCTACCAAGGTTTTAATGCGCGAAATGTTCCTTTTAATGTTTGCCCTCTGGCGTTTATAACCTTCCAATGACTGTGACATATTCGAAGAAAAATGTGCAACGTGGTCGAAACGAAGTTATATATCTTGCTGGAGGTAACGGTTGGTGCCGGACCTAACCTCTGCGTGTTCCAGCAAGAGTGACGAAATATAGTGTGTCTATGTATATGAGTTCCAACGGCATCGATCGCCGCGGCAACTCTTTTACAAGCGAACGAAGTACGAATTTGAATAGGCTACTAAAGGCAGTGACTGAGGCGACGACTGCGAGCAAATAACTGGCCGTAGTAGTAGCAGCGATGAGTGTGACGAGTGCAGCGGATTATGGAGATAAAGATGATGGAACGACGAAACGATTAATTTACAAGCGAATATCGAAATTAACGGCGAATGCAGCCAAAACGAACAGTGAAACTTCTGTACGTCACGTAGGCATCGAAAGAGCAAGCAGGGTAGAGCAGTTTAACCGTTACTTTCGACTATATGCAGGCACGTGTGCGATTGCTGCAGCTCTTTGCGAAGTGTGTAAAGAGATTTGTTAGCTATTTTATCAAATGAATTCTTATTATAAGCATTGTAAGCAATTTGAATCCAAGTCGCACAATTTCCTTTGGTATGTTTATGTGTGCATGGACACAGCGAACCCGCACATGACAAAGTTGTTTGCAATCCAAAAATGATTAATAATTAATTTAAAACAGTACCCCACGTTGGGCGCCAAAATGTTTGTTGCACAAAGCTTTTTTTATGCGAACATAAGTCTTCAGGTCTGAGCGGTGTTTTAACTAATTAATTTTTATATTATTTCTTAAATTACAAAAAGACTGCGCGTACATGCTGCTTGTGCGAAAACGAACTTGAACTGGCTCACAATTGTATCGATAAGAATATTTACATTCTGGTATTTACATAGGTGAACAAGATTTAGCAGAGATGCTGTACAGAATCGATAATTGGCAAGTTAACAGCGAATAAATCAAAAGATCAAATTGGTTTGACCGAAAAATTTCAAACAACGGCAGACGAGAATAGCATAAGCAACCGCTCAAAACAAAAGAAGTTTTACACAAACAATTCTTTTGAGAGACAAAAGGCAACAAGGTTTGGTTGAGCGTAACTCGCAAGAAAACACACACATAAACAATGAAATAATAATAAAATAAATAAATAAAGCGCCAAAAAGAGACAATCAAAACAGACACTAACAACAACTTAGCACTGACGCCGCGTTAGTTAAATTTAATAAGTTTATTAAAAAGACTTACAATGCACAACACTAAAACTTTTAAATTTAAGCACAATACACAATAAAATGCGGAATAAAAGGTTTTTAACACAAAGATAAATAAAAGTTTTGGAGCACAAATAAAGCATGTCAATAACACTCAAGCTGATATCTGTCTCTTTTTTTAATTTTATAGTTTAGTTAAAATCCTAACAGTATTTTATTTTTTTAAAACAAGGTGGCATCTTCAACGACCTATAGCAGCGCAGAGAACATGCGCTCGAAAGCTGTGCAGCTGCAAGCGCAACACGCGCTCAAAAGCTGCGCTGCTGCAGCCATAAAACGAGACGTGCTTGGTACGTGTTACAATATGAGGCGGATTTTTCTTCGACAAAACACAAGAGGAAAAAACAACTGACAGGAGACGGACACAGCAAATTTGCAGGAAAAGTGTGAGCCTTGTGGAGACCCGCTTAGAGGTAAGCGAACCACTGATCTCTCTCTCTCTCTTTTCAAAAAGATGCGTTGATTAATAAACTCCAGTTTTGATTTTTTTTTTATTAAATAACCCGGTCCTAAACCGGCAAAATATTGAAAAATTCAATTTTTGAATTTTTTGTAAACTGGGAAAATAATAATAAATTTTCAAGTTTAGATTATTTTTGTATTAAAAAGTCCGGTCATAAACCGGGAAAATAATAAAAAATTGTCAAGCTTAGATCACTTACTTTGGAATAAATAATCTGGTCATAAACCGGAAAATTATTAAAAAATTCAAGTTTTGATTTTTTTTGGAAACTAGGAAAATAATAAGAAATTTTCAAGTTTAGATTTTTTTCTTTCGATGCAATAATCCGTTCCTAAAGCAGAACAAACAAATACGATAAAAATTAAAATTTTAAATTTAAATTGGTTTTTTGTTTTTGTTATAATCCAAATTAAAATTGGAATTTGTATTTAATTTTTTGGGATTAAATAATCCGACCGCAAACAATGGACAAAAAAAAATAAAGCTCGACCTCTGTGAGTATGTAAAACAATATGTGACTTTTCTTTTTTTTTTGTGATTTTGTGTTGTCGTGTATGTACCTCGGGTCCTCTGGCGTCGTGGCGACTTGTTGAGAGTTTCGGTGAGTGTTCCGAGCGCCCCTGCACTTATACTCTCGTCGCTTCGTTTGTCAGGAGGTGCCCCACAGTGTACTTTCTAGTACTCCATCTTCCTTCCCACTACCGGCGTTGTAGCTGATAGAGAGTTTCGATGAGTGTTTCTTATGCATGTTTCCCTCAATAGATTTGTTTCCTTCAGCCACCAATATACTTCTTGTCTTTGTCTACGTTGGTTCCCATTTCCATATGCATTCCAAGATCTATTGATGGTTGACACGACTTTGGCATGGTTTCTTGGGCTCCGATTGTTTTCTTGTCTATATTATCAATCAGAATTTTGTTGTTCAATTGATTGATTCCAACCGCTGTTTTGCCGTGTGGCATTAATGTCTCCATTTGAGGTATGCTCCTCCCCGTTTAACTCGAGTCGTATTTAAATTCTTTGCACTTTCAGGATTTTTGTAACGTATTCCGACGACAGCATCACAAAGGCTTTTGCTCCAAGCTGTAATTTAAAGTAGCTTCTTCGGTAAGACTTTTCATATCTCAAGAATCTAAACTTTGACAACGGCATAGAGGTAGTAGCCGTTTCTTTGAGCATGTCACAGATAGTATCGCCGAGCTTTTGGTTCTTGCTTCCTTTGGTTATTTCTAAAATGATGTCCCCGATTTTACTTTTGCTGCCCGAGCGAATAAAACTCTCAGCTTCATCTGGTTTAACGTGTTTGCTAGAGTTCCGTAATAGTTCAATGTAACTCTTGCGTTTTGCTGGTTTAATCAAAACAGTATCCGAACGAGTTCCTGTCCTTGATTTCCTCTCTTCCGATTCCGACTTCCGACTCTTCCGATCATAGACTACAAAAGGTAGAGAGCTGAACTTGGATTTTCTAAGTTCGCGTATTGTTTCAAATGATCGATTTGTTGTCTCGTTTTCTTATTATCGATCATAATCGATTTTTTGAGCATATCCCTCATTCCTCAACAAATATATGAGCTATATCCACCAAATTCAATATGTTCTCGTGAAGCATACGCAGATTAGCTTTGGTTTTTTCCGAGATCACTACGTGCATACAGAAGAACGGACAAGATATGGACAGCCAGAAGGACATGGAATACGCCCACAGCCGATTCTACGTCGGATGTTCTCGTGGATGACTACGAGTGTTCCGACCTCCGCCTGGAGCCAATGCCTCCCCATCGTTCGGGTCTCCGGTGAGAGGGGTGAGGGGCCCCGATTCAGACGATACCGAAGAAGAGTTAGAATTAGATCCCTCTGAATAATCGGGCCCACCATAAGAAGGTCGTTGAGTGAGCGTGTCGTTGTCGTCTTATAAGACGCGTCAAACACTACTCGTAGTTTGATGGCGCTACTATCAGGCCTCAGGACGCACTGATGCGGAATGAAAAATGTGGTCATTGTGAAACTTTTGTGCCAAAGCTGACCATATGTCCCAGGTATATGTACTCTTTCATAAACTGTACGTACATTTTCCGGAGTTCGAAATCTTTGGATATATTCCGTTTTAAGAACAAAATTCGTTTCTTGGCAATTTCAAAGAAGAACCCGACACCTGCGGGTCCGTTTCGAAGGGCAAACTTACTTCAAACCGCCCTGATGGCAAATTTCGGACACTATTTGTAAAGCTCTGCTCGCATGCAAGTTGCTCTGATAAGTATTTTGCAGCGTTATATAATTCGGGAACTGCTTCTAGTTCCCAGAACCGCTCTACAAGGGCCTCTAGTCTGGATTCTTCCCTTGGGTGCATAATTGCACAACATAAGGGACTTTGCGCTGTGTATTTTCTTACAACGCCCTGATGCTACCCAACCGAGCAAAGTTTTTTGCAGTAAAGGCCCATATTCTGACAGTCTAATTTGCCCAGTGCATCACAGGTCAAAAAATGAGTCTGCTCCTAGTAGCAGATCAATTCGCTGGGGCTTGTGGAACTCAGGGTCAGTCAGTTTGCTGGGATTTTCCAACTTTTTATTGGGAGAACACAATCTGGGTGCCTATTCGAAATTGAAGTAAGGACCCAAAAATCGGCATTAAATTCATGCTCATTTACACGAGACGAAATGAGTGTCGATACTTCATTTTTCGCTACCAGGCTAGCTTTTCCGACCGACATAACTGTTAAGCATTTGTTATTTCGGGAAAGTCTTAATGCTTGAGCAAGCTGCTCTGTCATAAAGTTGATTTGGGAACCAAAATCTGACAGAGCTCTAGCGGATTGAACTTGTCCGAACCTGTCACGAATTTTGACAACAGCTGAATTACTTGACCCACTTCGCTCTCAACATGGCTTACATGAGCGGGATGTGCTGAAGCCTGTGGTGTTGCAGAAGATTGCCCTATGTCTGAATCAGACGTTGCGTATTTGTGAAGGAGAGTAACATGAGAACATACTTTACACTACGACGCGAAGCAATTTGACACTCTATAGCTACGTATTATTTGGTGGAATCGCAGTATGCATTACAGTGTTTTGTTTAGTTATTTAGTTTTTTACTTTTTCAAATAAAAAATGGAAATCACTGACTGACTTGCGAAAAAATTGTAATAGTTTGTTTCATCGCCATTTTGTAGCTCTTTTAAAAGGTTCTGATGCACTCCTTTTTCATCTCTTTTGGAAATCCACTCTTTCACCCAACACTTTCTTTTTTTTTGCAGACTCTACTTTCTCACTTTTTTACGTTTAATTAAAGTTGCTAATATAGCAATAGCAGCAGCTCTCGATTTTTGTGCCGACATAATATAAGCACGTCGTTATTCCTTGACTTTCACAAAACAACAGAACTTGCAAATGAGTGTCACTTGCAAGCACTGCAAACAAAAAATGAAAACACGTGTAGACATTAACGCAATATATTGCACGAAATAGCTATGCAAAAGTTTGCGTGCAAAACAAAAATTGATTAAAGCAAGAAATTTTCTTGCAATATTTGCATAGGTGTAAACATTTGTGCAAACTTTTGCTGCAAATTATTTTCAACTTGCTGCAAATTGTTTGCATCGTCTGAACCTAGCTTATGTCCAGGCTGCAAGCAATTCATGCACATTTGCTATGTCTTGGCAAAGTTATATCGATCTGAGACAGAACTGTTTGCGCTGCAAAATTGACAAGTTGGTTTGCGACGCTTCTCTCCGTTAGTGCATGCAAATATCGATTTGCTATTTTTTGTCGGCTTTAACTCAAATCTTTGCCTTATCTTAGTCTTTGAACTTTCGTCAGTCATAAGTGCTAATATCGCCTATTCAATGCTGAGACACAATCAAACCATTGGGGCAGCGAATTGTAGTCGAGTTGTTCCTCAGATCAAAATTTAGTGGCAGAATCAACTTTCGATATGACAATATGAATGAGTACGGCTTTCGCGAAGTCGGAAACAGAGACAATATTTGAACCAAGCGCCGAGGGTTTGCTCAATGGCGCAATGTTGAACAACTGTGCTAGAGTGTAGAAGAAAATAAGACACTTGTTGTCGAACACGCATTTAAGATTTGCTAAGGCTTTTGGGTAGTTTTCATCTGAGACCTGGAAAGCTTTACTAGTTCCCAGTGCCTCATCTGACAAACACGAAATGAGATGATTGAACTTCTCTATGTTTGATAACGAATGATCAGAGTCCCTTGAACTTTCGAACAAGCTAATGAACTGTTTGTACTCTACATGCTTCCCACTAAATTTAGGTAATTTTAATTTTGGGAGATTGGAGTGATGTGATACTGTGGGCACACTGTCTGCCGCTTGATGAGCAGCCATATATGATGATCTTGCTAAAACGCATGTTTCTTCAAGTAAGGCATGACTAGAATTGTCTGGATCAATGCAGTCAATTTTATACTGCAGATCCATTGCTTTCGCACTGTATGAATTTAATATATCTAGTCGGCACTGAATCTTAAATTTACTTGGAGTTGTCATTTTGTTTGCTAAGGATGGTCTTTGACGTTTTACGTCGCATTCCACCTTTTCTAATTTAGCAAACAATCGAGTAAATTGTTCGCTCTAACAATCCAATCTGACAATTTACGTTTTAATATTTTGCTTTTTGCTTGTTCACTTATGAATTTTATATAATTTATCAGTGCCCAAAGGTTACGCTTGTTTTCTTTGTAAAATGTCACAGCTGAGTTTTATAACTATGCATATTTGTTTATTACTTAAAAAAGGTTAGGATACCGTTCCAGCGGGATCCTAAACGGTTCTTCGTTAATGCGAAGCGAAAATCATCAACACTATTAATCAACTCTGTTTTTTGAAGAAACGTCTGCTGACTCGGATCAAATTATCGCTGATTTATTCGTAAAGTTTTTCAAACGACTTATAGTTCTCAGAATTATCTTCCTGGTTTGCCAAATCCTTAACATTGTAACACGTCTTGTGGATTCGGTGGGCAACCTCGGCTAACTCAGTATTTCCAGGGATAGGTAACCTCAACCCTGCCCCTAGACGGTACAAAATTCCCAAAACAAACAGAACCTATACAACACAAGTGAACAGACCAGTTGGCTGGCCCGGTGTTATCGGCCACAGCGTACTCGCCCTTCCTGCAATGGGTGATTCAAATGTTGTTGGCCCATTGCCCTTAAGTTTGAATTGACGGCCGACTTATCCCATGGCTTCGGTGATTACCCCTCCACTTAAACTCAATCGCGATTCATGGTCTGTTATTCATAGTTTTTTGTTTTAATAAATACACATATTTTTTTTTGCACTTATGCTAACAATGGTTTCCAATAGATGGCGTTACTTGGGTTTTTAACGGAATTTCTAAAATCGGAGGATTCCGAAGTCTTGCCAAATACCGATAGTTGACGGGATAGCATAAATACCACGACAACAAAATATTTGTATACGGCGCAGGTATACTGCAAGGTTAATTTATTAATTGCTAATCACTGCCCTACCATATCGGAGCTTCGGAAAAGGAGTACAGAAGGGGGTAAATTAACTGCTTGACAGTTTCAGCCTCGCCCTAGTGGCTTGAATTTTTCCAACAAGGCATTAAATTTGGCAAAAACTGAATGCCGGATTTGACATAACACTTTTTTCTTTTATAAATACTGGGATAAATATACTAAATAAAATATAAAATAATTAAATAAATACGAGAATAAATAATTGCATAAATATGTGAATAAATTATGGAATAAAATAAAATAATAGTAAATAAAAATAGTTTACTTAATTACTAAACGAACACATTGACAAACACAAAATCCTGCTTCTTAGGGGAGGGCGGCGGTAATAGCTCTAGCTCTCATCAGTTACCGTCCAGTCGAAAAAACGTGGTGCGCTTTATTAGCTTCTTCCTTTTTCTAAGCTCGGTTCGCGAATATTTGAACACTCTAATGCCGCCCTGAAAACTCCCTCCAATACTGGTCACGACGCAGAGAGTAGCATGTCTCGATTAATTTCTTTCGCCAGGGTTGCATTAGTGGCTGATAATTCATCGGCGGAAAGTTCAAATGCAACACCACACGAGAATTTGTCGTGCGCATTTGCTGACTCTGCCGTCATGGTTGCTCACCTTCCGCCTCGTCCAACGTAGATCACACCCACTCGGCAGCTTATTTATACCCTAAGGTCTTTCACATGGACGACCCCCAGCGATCTTCCGCCCGTAGACATTGTTTTCCACGGCTCTGACTATGCGACACTTACGGAACTTCTTGGCGAATTTGGCAATAAAAGCTTTGCCGAAGTCACTCAAAGCGAAATTGCGCCGGTACGCTTTCTGACCTGGCACTGCATGAAACTTCCGTGCACGCTTGTCATACTGCTGTCAGCTGCGCTCGTAGGCTTGTGACCTGTGCTGCACGAGACTAATCTTGTCTTGTGCCACTAGATCGGAGTGTTCACCCATGGACCGCAATTTCCGTACAAGCTTGTAAGTGGCCCCATTCAGATACATGTGCTGGCCAAAAACTGCAAAAACGGTGTCACCCTAGTTGGAGAATGGACAGCATTGCGAATCGCGACCTCAATTTCTGGCAGAAAGGCATCCCAGTCCCGATGGTCCTGTTCCAATTACGAACGGATCGCCGCTAACACCGTGCGATTCACCCGTTCCGTAGCGTTGCCTTGAGGGGAGTAGATGGCCGTTTTCATATGGGATATTGCGAAGGCGTCGGTTATATTTTCAAACTTCTTGGACACGAATTGCCGGCCTTTGTCTGAGTGGATGGGGTCAAGAACACCGAACTTGAAGAAGACTTCGTGCACCAGAAATTCGACCACGTTATCTGCCGTGGCGTCTTTCATGGCCTTTAGGAACGTGAACTTTAAAAAGTGATCGACGACCACGAATATCCAAGCATGACCCTTCTTTGGCCTCGGATATTTACCCAAAAAGCCGATGTATATATTTTGGAAGGGCAGTTCCGTCATTACCTCCTGACCTATGGATACCTGCATCTGATGGTTGGGTGCTTTCGTTTCACTGCAGATCGCATCTGCCTACACAGTCCCTCACCTGAGCAGCCATGTTAGGCCAGTAAAACTGTCTTCGCAGCAAATGGAGCGTTTATACTATGCCTCCATGAGATGCATTCGCGTCTACGTGATCCTGCTCTATGAGTGACGAACCTAGCGACTCGGGTACCCTCAATTTCCACAACGTGCCTTCGACTTCGTCCACCAGTTTTTCAAATCCAGTCCATTTGTATAGCAGTCCGTCTTGCACCTGTAAGCCTGGCAATCGAGCTTTGTTTTTGCGAACTTCTTCTACCGACTCTCAGTATGCTTCCGCTTTAAAAGCCAGTGTCTACATTCCCAACAACTGTTCCAAATATAGGGACAGCTCCGCAACACTGCGTGAAAAATGTCAGCGATTATATTTTCAGCACCTTTTCGATGCTCAATTTGGAAGTTGAAATGCTGCAAGCTATCTAGCTAGGGGTCCATCCAAGTCTCGCAGTGACTTGAGCCATTTAAGACTGGCGTGGTCGGTGATAACCGTGAATGGCATAATTTCGATATACGGCCTGAACTTTTGGACCGCTAATACCGCGGCCAGACATTCCTTCTCGGTCACCGAGTAATTGACTTGGTGCTTTTCCATCTTGGCGGAGAAGAATGTTAGTGGCCTCTCGTTGTCCTCGGCGTCATATTGAAAAAGTACCATCTCCGCAATGAGATCCATCGCACTGAATATAAACCTACGCGAGAAATCTGCATGAACCAGTACGCGAGCAAAAGTAAGCACATATTTCAGCTTACGTACCGATTTAGTTGCTTCTCCACTCAACCTACATGTTCATTTTGAACTTCCCATTAATGTCTCGGTAAGTGGTGCCGCGATTCCGCGAAGTTTTTAATGAACCGGCGGTACCATCCCGCGGTCCCCAAAAAACTGCGCACTTTCTAAACTGATCGTGGTTCTGGGATCCGGTGAATTGCTGCTACGTGGTCGGAGTCAGTGCATAAGGTGCCTCCCCCTATTATACAACATAGGTACTTATGGCTCTTGAAGCAGAACTTGGACTTTTTTAACCCGATCGTCAAGTTCGCCTCCCGTAAGCTTTGCGCCACCAGCTTCAAGTATTTCAAGTGCGCCTTAAAATTTGGAGCGATAATCAGTACGTCGTCGAGATATACAAACACGTTGGATCTAAGTTGCGTGGGGATGACCTTGTCCATCAGACGGCACAACCACTGAGCGGCATTGCAATATCCGAAAAGCATTACGACGAATTGGTAGAGCGGGCGCCCTGGCACAGTTAAGGCCGTGTGTGCTTTGCTGCTCTCCTCTAGCTCAATCTGCCAAAATGCGAATTTAAGGTCGACGCTGGATATGTAATATGTCTAATCGATCCTCGAAAGTATACATGTGAGTGGATAAGTGTCTTTGAAGGTGACAGCGTTGAGCTTGCGGGTATCCAAGCAAAAGTGATTTTAGTCCGGCCTTCGCACAATTGTAGTACGGTTACTCCACGGTCTATCACTTAGTTCGATGACTCCCAAGGCCAACATCTTATCTACCTCGCCAGAAACTACTTCCTTCGCCGGAGATAGCGGATAATGACGATCCTTCACTGGTACCGTCCATTCGATCAACTTAATCCTATGCGTTTCCACAGCTGCCTTTCTAGTTTCTCAAAAGCAAGAAATTCTTCCTTTACTGCTTCCAACTGAATCTTCTCGTCACTTTCCGGTTCCCAGGCTTCCGCTTCTCACCTCTGATACTGTTCGTCTGCGTAATGCTCGATTTCTTCGATGCGCTTGCTTGAACCGACCCTACTACGTTTGGAGCTAATCCAAAGACTCGCCAAAAGTCGATACCGAGGTATGCCTGCTGTTTTAGGTATGGGCAGACGTAGAACATCATGTCAGCCGATGTACTCTTATAAGTGACCGTCGCCCGCACTCGGCCGATGATGGATCGATCCTCGCCCAATGCCGTTCGCACTCTAGACACGTAGCGCTCCATCGGTAACCCGATATCGGCCAAAATCTCCCGAGAGCCACGCCCTAAGAGACTTACTGAAGCTCCGGTGTCCAAAAGTCCAGTTATATTTTTGCCTTCGATACTGACTTCTGCAAACACTCTCGAGTGGGCACTTACCCCTCTTTTAATGGCGTCGACTACGTTTCGTCTCACTGGCCTCGATTTCGTTGGACTCCTCACGCAAATGTTCAACCGAATACACGTCCATGGCATAGACATATCGTGCTATAGAGTCCTTTCAGCAATTTTTTATTAATTTGATCAATTTGATTCGGGGAGTGGGGTTTCTAGGCGCGATGCCATGGCCGTCATTGCCTAGATGAAATCGTTTGCCGGCTCTCCAGGAAGTGTTTGGCGCTGTCTTAACTCTTGCATTCTGTCAACGTCATCCCATCTACCTCGGAATCTTGCCAGCAGAGCCCTACGGAGGTCGTCCCAGCAGATAATCGGCCGTTGCCTAACATGGAGCTTGTACCATTCTCTGACCCGCCCAGTTACTAGAACATGGAAATTCCGGAGAACTTCGTCCCACGGACACTGCTTCTAACATGTCTGTACCATGGGTCACTCTATCACAATAGAATCTCTCCGTCGGCACCCTCACTGGTGGAAACACACACAACAAAAATACACAATTCACCTCTAATTGTGAATGCCTCCCTATCTGGTAAGCCATCGCCGGATCGCTGGATTGTCACTTATGATTTATTGCCTGGTAGAAAACTGCACTGCTTCCAAAAGAAACGTGAGTGACATTCGGACATATCGACAATCCAGACGTCATTTAATTTCTTTGCTTTTGGTGCAATTGTCCTGTGCCATATTGACTCGACAGGTCACCTTAAGCACAGGGTATATTCGATGAAGAACAATGCTTCCGGTTGCTCCCAAGGTCGTCATCCATCGAGCAATTACAAAAAAAAATTATAATAATTTGATTATAAGCCTCGGTTTACTAAGGCCCATGGAGCAGCCTCCAGCTTTGCGAGGCATTGTTGCTTTGGGTTATTTATTTATAAATTTTTTTTTTTTGCGTCTTGGTGATCAGTCATATCGATGACCCGACTGTCGGCTGATGTTATAAATACGGGAATAAATAATAGCATAAATATAGAATAAATACGCGAATGAATATTGAAACAAATAGTTTACTTAATTACTAAACGAAAACATTGACAAACACATAATTTATTTCAAAGACGACATGCACCGCGGCACCGTCTTGGGCGAGATGGCCAGTTAATTTTGGCTTCGGCAGAACAAAAAATTGGCAGGTCACAGAACTTCAGCTGCGTTCCGAAACGAACTTACCCAGTACGATTCACGGTTGGAATGATGTCGGTTGTGTATAATTTCGTTCCAGAATTGGTAAATTCTGTGCCAAAGAGAGGGGTGTCGTAAGGCTCGCTGCGTGCAGTCAGGTGACGGAGGAGAGACACCAGGGTAGTATCTTTGGAGCATGCAAAAGCTTATTCCGAAAATACAAAATTCAGGCGGCGTGACCTGTTGTTGGCCAAAAAAAAAAAAAAACTTAAACTTATTATGTGTCTTAGACTGATCGCTAGTGCACTTACGCCGAACTTTGTTGATCAGAAAGTGTTAGATGTGGGGAGGGCCTTTGAACCCGCACGCGATGGACAATTTAACCTCTTGCACTCGACAGTTGTCGTCCAGCCGAAAAAAAGTGGAGCCCTCCATTAGCTTCTTCCTTTTTCTAAGCTCGGCTCGCGAATATTTGAACACTCTATTTCCGCCCTGCTAACTCCCTCCAATGTTGGTCACGACGCACAGAGTAGCATGTCTCGATTAATTTCCCCCGCCAGGGTTGCATTAGTGACTGATAATTCATCGGCGGAAAGTTCAAATGCAACATCATGTTAATGTTTCTAACTGCATTTTTGGGCCATTGATCACAGAAAGTTCATTACTAAATGATCTAAGGGTCATCGAGCCAGAATTTTTACTGTGCTGAAGGTCTCTCATAGCCTTTGTATAAACTATTTAATTTGTCCCTGGAGTTAAGTTATTTTCTTAACATTTGGAAAGATTCATTTATATCCTTAAAAAAAAGAAACAAGTCTATGCAGAAAAATAGAGGTATTTCTAAGTTGTCTGCTATTCCTACGCTGTTTGAGAAGTTGATTACCTTTTCAACTACAACATCTTTGTAAATCTAAAATGTTATCCTGCCAGCACCACTAACTTATTGGAATCCACGTCTTTTGTTATTAAAGGATTACAAAATAAAATGCAAACAGATGTTATTTACACAGTTTTCAGTAAAGCGTTTGACTCTGTTAACCATTCGCTTTTACTCCATAAGCTTCATCTTCTGGGATTTCCAAATAATTTAATAATTTGCATATCTAACTATTTATCTTTAAGAACCCAAAAAGTTTATTTCAAAGACCTTGTCACCAAACTTGAAGCAACTTCCGGAGTACCACAAGGAAGTTCTCTGGGTCCGTTGTTACTCACATTAATGCGGAAATTGATTCTTCGGAATTAATCGTCCAAATTAGTTTTGCGGTTCCGAGTAGAAATACTAGAAATTGTTTACCGCTTTCTCTTGAAATGTGTCATAGTCACCGTACGTTATGCGGCGCACCCCTCAGTTGGTTGGCCGGGATGAGGGTGGCATTTAACCTGGGTTCGCGCGTTAACAAGCCCGTGCTTGGTACCGTTGGGCCACCTGAAGGTACTGTTCGTTAGTTCATTTACATCCAAAATTATACCATCTAAAAAGTCACGACAGGTAAATGGCACAAGGTGATTTGTGGATGTGAATATTGACTATGAAATGTTCGGTATATAAAAATCACCCAACACAACAAAATAGTCATAATCAGGCAGATGAGAAGAGACCTAATTAATAAAGGCAAGATGTTGCAAATAAACCTCAATATGATAAATATAGCACAAGATAGGAGAGATACTTTTACAGCGACAATCTCTGCATCAGTAGGCCCAGTAAAATGAAAAGGTTCAGACTGATGTGAGGATTTAACTGCAATTAATACCCCAACACCACGAAGATTTCGACGATCGTATCTATACACCGTAAAATGGTTAGAGAACACTTCAGACTCAGATATGGTAGAATTTAACCAAGTTCCTGAAAAAGCAATAATGTCAGATAGAAAATAAGTGAGAAGGCTCCAGTCGGCAACGCCCTACTGGGAAATACCCTGAAAAATCCAAAATCCGATAATATTCCTTACCTGCGTATGCTTCACGCGAAAAGTTTAAATCAAATCTGGTGGCTCTAGCTCTTAAGGTTTTTAAGATATTCTCCGATAATTATCGATAATAACGATAATTATCGAGAGAACGAGATGAGTTATCGGTGATTTGAAATAAACTTGATCTGCGTATGGTATACACGAACTTCAAAAGTCCAAGTTCAGCTTTCCAGCTTCTGTAGTCTCCGAAAGCGACGCGTTCATACATACGGACGGACAGACAGACAGACAGGGCTAGATCAATATGGCTAGTGATGCTGATCAAGAATATATATACTTTATGAGCAAGGGGACGCCTCCTTCTGCCTGTTACATACATTTGCACAAAACTATTATACCCTGATTTACCCATTTTCAATAAAAAGTGCCACCATAAAAAGAGTTTTGATAGAAGATCTCTGACAGTCTGATGTAGAATTTAAAAATTGTCAGAAAAAGAAATTAGTTTTTTGATTCCAAACTATTAGATTCTTGCAAAGTGGACACTGGCGAAGGCTGATTTCTTTCTTTGGGCTGAACTTAAACTTCAACATCATATGCGGTGGCCAAAATGTATGATTGTATAAGAATACTGAGATATATTAATTTTAAATGATGAGATTTCTCGAGGAGTGGAAAAATGGAATGAAGGTATTGTAACCTTAGCAGCGGATTTGCTCGCACAAAGACTTGTTTACGAGGCTGAACAACAGTTATTGTCGCAACTGATGGGGAAGAAATGATAGCATGATTGCTGTTAGAGGCCGGGGCTAGAATCCGCGCCGGTGTAATTCTGCGACTGGACTTGAGGTTCAACAGCTAAATTATGGGAGGTTCTTCAAGAGAAGCTAAAGGAGTAGTAATCGGATAATTACTAGGAGTAGGCGAAAGTAATAACATCGGGGATGTATCAAAGGGTTGATGTGTACCCAATACAGGAGAAAGAGGTTGGAAATGTTTAGGGGGAAATGAAGAGCGTACTGTTAAAAACTGAGACTCTAACTGGCGATTAGAGGAGTCTCAAATTTAAAATTGCTTAGCAGCTGTATGCTCTAGTCAAAATTACCCGAAAGCTGCGTAACAACATAAGCTTAAAGTTTTAAAAGTTGATTTCTCATATAATTATATATTCTGGAAAAATCAATTTCAATTTCAATATATCTTAGCGGATATCTTTTCGTTATCACGTCCTGTAAGACCTGTATATTTCGCATGCATCATATTCTCGCACAACCAGCAATTTTCAAATTGCGGTGGTGCAGAATTATCAACCTGCATGAAATTGCAAGATTTTTTTGCAGCACGACAAATTGAAAACAGGGTTCAAAGGATTTCTGTTTGTTGCTCAAAGCTATTTTATGCAAACATGAGTCTTCAGGTCTGGGCGGTGTTTTAAATAATTTATTTTTATATTATTTCTTAAATTACAAAAGGACTGCGCGTACATGATGCTTGGTGCGAAAACGAACTTGAACTGGTTCGTTCACAATTGTATCGGTAAGAATATTTACATTCTGGTATTTACATAGGTGAACAAGATTTAGCAGAGATGCTGTACAGAATCGATAATAGGCAAGTTAACAGCGAATAAATCAAAAGATCGTTATAATCAAATTAGTTTGACCGAACATCCCGGCCTCCTTGAAAGGATCCGCTTTCAACATAATCAAGTTTCCGTTGGTAAGATTGCCAGCTTATGCACTGGTCGCAGCAGCCGCCATTGGTTGTGTGGAGATACATAACTCGAACATGACCATTCCTTCCAGGCACAAGTGATTCGACACGTCCGAGCTTCCATTGTTGCGGTGGAAGGTTGCTTTCCTGGATGATGACCATGGACCCAACTGCGATATTCGGCGTCGACGTTGTCCACTTGGTTCGGGCACGAAGTTCATTGATGTAGTCCGTTGACCAGCGGCGCCAAAATTTTTGTTTGGCAGCGGTTATGACGTCAAACCGTTCCAAAATGTTGAAATTAGAGGTGGTTACGACGCGTTCAGGTAGCGCACGCAGAGATTTTCCAACCAGCAAATGTCCCGGGGTGATTGCTGAAAGATCGAAAGATCAGGCGACATCGGAGACAATGGCCGAGAGTTGAAAATAGCTTCGATTTCTGCTGTAATTGTGCAGAGCTCCTCAAAAGTCAATCGCTTATTCGATAAGGTCTTGTACTGCAGCCCCTTTGCGCTTTTGACTGCAGCTTCCCAGAGTCCGCCAAAATGGAGTGCCCTGGGAGGAATGAAGTGAAAGGAAATGAAATCAGTAGCACCATACGTCATGATTGCGTCTTGCGTAGATCGATCGAACAAAAATTGTTTTAAGTCGTTGAGGTGATTTGCCGCTCCAACGAAGTTAGTTCCATTGTCGCAATATATGTCAGTTGGCAGCGCTCGTCGTGCAACCATTCGTTTGAGTGCAGCCGGGAGTGCTTGTGTGGACAATGGGGAGACCACCTCGATGTGTACCGCTTTGGACGCCATGCAGATAAATACGTCCAAATATGATTTCGTTCGACCTTTTCCTCGTATGCGAACATATGTATGTCGAAGTCTGCTCGTTTTCCATTAGAGCGAAGCGCGTTTCGATGTTTACACAGGCGATTACTTGAGCACACTGCCCTCGATCATCTCACTGCCTAAGCCTGTGACTTCGAACCACACTCGGCGACAGCGACGAGACGCTGTCGCCCCGCAATAACGGTTCCTCTCAAAGCGACATAATAGAAGTAGCCAATCACAACGCAATTAGAGGCTGATGCAACATTACCATAATGATGAAATTAGTTTCTAGTGAAATACCCGAAAATGTGTATTCGTACACTCACACATGCATACTCACAACTACGCAGTCTCAATGTGCCGACACGGCCATCCTGACCCTAACACGACCTCGTGTAGAAAATAACACCACTATAAATTTCTCTTTCCTCTTTTTGTTTATTACAGACTGAATATTAAATAGTTTCATAACAAAAGTAAATTTTCTTATCTTAATTCATAAAGACTTATCATGTTAACAATTTCCCAAAACAGTGTTGGGTTCCATAAACTATATTTAATATTATCCATGCTTCTTCATTATTCATTTTTCTTTATTATTCATTATTCATTCTTCTTCATTCTTCATTCTTCATTATAGTCACATAATCAAATGCCCCACACGCCATGATCAAAACAAACATTAGTATGTTTTGCACTTGTGCTTGCATTATATTTTATGGTCTAAGTACTCTGCCATTTTCGTTGGCCAGCAGTACAACTTTGTCACCCTTGTTGGTGTACTTCATTTTCGTCTGTGACTTCAATACTCTCAATACTCTCAATATTTTCATTTTCGCTATCTTCACCTTCTGCAACGGCTTTATTACTTTCAACAATATTATTATAATCATCGTACACATCTAGCTCCTCGGGCACTTGCCCCTCTGGTAATTTTCTTAAATCCTCGTGTGCATATTTATAATTTCTTTTATTGGTTAAGGACTTTAAAATGTACCTGTCACCTTCTAGAACCTCTACTATTTCAAAAGGCCCCTTGAATTTCGGACTTAACTTGGTCTGGTGTCTTTCTTCGCTTTTAAGTAACACAAAATCTCCAACTTTGTACCTCAGTACTTTTGCCTTATTTTTATCAAAACGTACTTTATCATAAACGGCAGTGGCTAACACATTCTTTGCAGCTTGCGCTCTTACGTTTGGCAGATCAATAACATTTTCTATGTCACTAGGTGGAAGTAATCCTAATGGGCGTGCTACCTTTCCCAATAACATTTCTAAAGGACTTGCTTTCGTAACGCGGTTGGTTGTACAATTAATTGCCAACTGCACCTCTCCTAACACATCCTGCCAAGACTGTGTTCCAGTTTCAACCGCCGTTAACATATTTTTTAACGTGCTCATGGTTCGCTCCACTTGACCATTAGCTCGACTTGCACCAGTGGCTATCAAATGCAAGTTTATTTTCTGATCTGAACAAAATTGACTGAACTTTGCACCTGTAAAACACCTTCCCTGGTCAGCTATTATTCGGTTTGGTACTCCAAACAATGAAACAGCGGATTGAACGGCTTTTATGCAACTCTCACTGTCTAATTTAAGACTATGACTAAGATAGACATATTTGGTAAACGCGTCTACCTGAACAACAACATACTCCTTCTGGTCACTCTTGCCACTTAATTTTCCTGTTATATCGATGTGGATAGTGTGCCAAGGAGTAGTGACTTTTGGTATTGGATGCAACTCAGCTTGTATTTTTCCTGAGGTGGATTTTGACATTTTGCTGCAGTGATGCAGTTGTCAACAAATTTTTTAACATATTTTGACATATTGTCAAACCAGTAAAAATCGTAAGTTTTATCCAATGTCTTATCAAAACCTAAATGCATTATTGATTCATGAACTTGGTTGATAACAGACCATCTGAATGCTCGTGGCACCACTGGTAAACAACGTGTTCTGCCATTTCTCTGTATTTTCCGATGAAGAACTTCTGCCCTCAGTTCATAGGTTTTCGCAATATCTTCAGCCAGAGAAAACTCTTTTAATTTTTTTACAATTTCAATTATGTCCGAATCTCGACGCTGTTCAGCAATAAGCCAGTTGCTTGAAATTTCAGCTAAATTTACTCTCTTCTCTTCGACTATTTTTGGTGCCGAAGTAGACTTTGGTAACAGAGGATTTCTCGATAAAAAGTCGACATGTGCCATTCTTTTCCCTTCTCTATACTGAATATCGAATGTGAATGACTGCAAATAAGCCCACCAACGCTGTGCTCTGGGGGTTAAATCTTGCTTATTTCTCGACGCCTTTAATGAGTTGCAGTCAGTATAAACAATAAAGTTCCTGCCCAACAAATAATATCGAAAATGCTTAATAGAGTTTACAACAGCTAAGGTTTCCAATTCGTACGAGTGATATCTTGATTCTGCGGGGGAAGTAGTTTTGCTATAGTATTCTATTACCTGGGGTTTGTTATTAATTTTATGTAATAAAATTGCACCGTAGCCACTGCAACTTGCGTCTGTATGCAATTCGATTGGATAAATTGGATCAAAAATAACAAGGACTGGTTTGTCGGTAAGAGTGGCAATGACCTTTTTCCGTATCTGTTCATGTTCTGTTTTCCAAATAAATTTATTTTTGTCTGCAGTTAAGAAATATAACGGTTTCATTAATTGTGAAAATCCCTTAATAAACTGTCGGAAATAAGATGCTAACCCAATGAATTGTCTAAGTGAAGTGACTGACTGTGGAGGCGGAAGAGCAGTCAACGCTACAATTTTCTGTGGGTTTGGACGAATTTCACCAGCACTTACATAGTAACCCAAATATTGAACCGATGTTTTCAGGAAGGAGCACTTTGTAAGGTTAAATGAAAACCCAGCCTTTGTCAAAACATTTAGAACGATTTGTAATCTTTCTAGCGCCTCGCATTTTGTTGAGGCAACTATCATGATGTCGTCCATATAGACGATAACAAAGGAATTTGCTAGATCCCCTAGCGCCTTCATTACTAATCGTTGAAAAACAGAGGGTGCATTTCTGAGCCCGAATGGCATAGATAAAAACTCGTATTGGCCATCTGGCGTTACAAACGCCGTGTACTCAATAGAATCTGCATATAAAGGAATTTGGTAATATCCACTGGCCATATCTAGACATGTAAAGTAATTAACTTCTCCAAGTCTATTTATTTGATCCTGTATAAGTGGTAACGGGTATTTATCAGCGATTGTGTTTGAATTTAGCTCTCTATAGTCAACACAAAGTCTGTCCGAACCATTTTTTTTCTTAACCAATAATATAGGGCTTGCATAAGGTGAGCAGCTTGGCCTAATTATATTGCATTTTAGCAGTTCATTAATTTTTTCCCGAACTAAATCTCGCTCACTTGGACTTAAACGATATGGCCTTCTTTGTACGGTTTTTGTTGGATCAATCAACCTAATTTTCATTTCGCCAACTCTCACTTTAGTACTTGGGATACCAGTTATAAATGAATTTGTGTATTTTGCCAACAATGAATGTAGTTTTATTTTATCTTGTCCCTCAAGCTCAGTATCAATATCGGCTGGTTCACTGCCGGTACATAAATTAATTATTTTGGTCCTTGCAATTTTAAATTGGTTTGATGAAATAACAATATCAAAACCCTGATTTAATATTTCACGGCCAATTACAATGTCGTTTTGCATATCATCATCGCCTATTACATGAAACAAAATTTCAATACAATTATCGTCAATTTTTACGTTACTTAATATTTGTACAGTACTACATATTCCATTACTGCCTATACCTTTTAGCATAACAATATTACTGAATCTTTTACCAGAAAATTTTTTACTTATCTTTTCTTTCATCAACGAGCATTCCGATCCAGAATCAAAGGTGATTTCAAAAATTTGGTCTTTGTGGTTCAGGCATCCCTTAGGTACTGCAACGCTGCACTGCTCCACTCGCTTTTCCCGGTTGAATGCCTTGTTCTTATAAACTTCCTTCTTTGTACATTGGGTAGAGATGTGACCCAATTCTCCGCACTTGTAGCAAATTACATTTGATTTTTCACGGTGATAACCATCGTGTTTGCCATGTTGTGGTTTGTCAGTTTGATTCTGTTGTTTCCTCAATCTGCATTCAAACATTTTATGGCCCAATTTTCCGCAAAAATGACACTCTATCGACGATTGTTTTTGCCGTTTAGAATAAGTTTCAGACTGCTGCTGCATAACGCCACTTTTCCTTTTACTAAAAGTAAACGCTTTTAATTCGGCCTGTAAATCGCCTCTGTTTCGAATATTTGATGTGAAACTTAAACGCTGCAATCGGTTATCGAAGCTTGCCAGCAACGCAAGGGTCACAGACACAGCAATCTCTTCGTTTTCCATTTGGCGCCATTTCGTTGTTAGTTCGGTAACCATGCGACTTGCATGGACCGCCAGACTCTCGCCATCAATCGGTCGATTTGATAGCATATTAAGAAACATGGCGGCTGGTGTTTCTATAGTGTCGAAGCGTTGTATAAACAATTCTTTAAACTCAAGCCAGGTAATATCAGCGTAGCACACTTGCGAAAGCCATTGCGACGCGCTTCCCTCCAAAGCTGAACTTAAAGCCACAACCAACGCACTGCCTTTCAATGAATTTTCTTGTAAAATTATTTCAACAGTAGTGCACCACGATGAAGCGTTGGCACCGGCTTTGTCTGGGTTGCACCTGGGTAGTTGCACAGATTTGCTCTGCCCTGCATCAGGAACAGTTGTTTTTATGGACCGCACGAGTTCAATTAAGTTTTTATTCTGCAATTCCATAATGGTACGCCATGGTCCATCTAGTGTTGGAGGCAGATGGCCAGATCCCACTTCTGATGTCGAAGTCTGCTCGTTTTCCATTAGAGCGAAGCGCGTTTCGATGTTTACACAGGCGATTACTTGAGCACACTGCCCTCGATCATCTCACTGCCTAAGCCTGTGACTTCGAACCACACTCGGCGACAGCGACGAGACGCTGTCGCCCCGCAATAACGGTTCCTCTCAAAGCGACATAATAGAAGTAACCAATCACAACGCAATTAGAGGCTGATGCAACATTACCATAATGATGAAATTAGTTTCTAGTGAAATACCCGAAAATGTGTATTCGTACACTCACACATGCATACTCACAACTACGCAGTCTCAATGTGCCGACATGTATTTATTGGGCCACAAAAGTTGACTCCACAGCGCTGAAATGGGTGTTCCGGTCGAAGGCGCTCCGCTGGTAATGATCCCATAAGTTGACCTTCCAATGTAGAAACGGATTAAGAAACTTTAAGTGACTTTTTAACGGTTGAGTTTTTTGTAATTGGCGAAAGTCGACGGTGAAGTAGAATTGCTGAATGTTCCAAATTATGCTGTGAGATGCATTGCAAAGTTCCTCGGTTGACAGAGCCATTTGGAATTTCCGTTTCCGATGTGTCATATATATGATATACATATGAGCTGATACTCTCCAGTTTATTTAAGACATGGTTCGAAGACATCATGGCAACGAATGTACTTTTCCGTTGTTCAGCGCTGATTACTTGCATGTCAAGGTTGACGATACTCCTTGAGACGGGCCAATGTTCACGATGTTGAGTTAGGAAGGAAGGTCCCGAGAACCATATCGATGATTCCAATTCGGAAGTGGTGGAGCCTCGAGACACGATGTCAGCGGGTTAAATGCAGTGGGCACAAACTTCCACTCCCCAATCGAAGTCAAATCCTGAAGCTCAGATTACCCACAAATGTTGACAATGTCACTGAATGTTGTTTTAGCCAATGTAAAACAATTTGTGAATCTGTCCAGAAATACGCAGCATATGCATTGTCGGCAAATATCCCTTTTATTTTGTTGTAGACTTGTGCCAACAAATGTGCCCCACATAGTTTCAGTTTGGGCAGCGATTTCTTTTTGACTGGAGCCACCCTGGACTTGGCCGTGAGTAGGCGAACAACAACGTTTCCGCAGGCCTTTTCCGAGTGCACGTAGGTACAACAGCCGTACGCTCGGATCGAAGCGTCGCAGAATCCATGAAGTTGGAGGGATATTGGTTTGACCTGGATGCAGTAACATGGGACAGCTAACGACGAAATAGTTTGAAGTGATTCCAAGCACCTTTTTCATGCCAGTTCTAAGAGCTCTTGTAAGACGATCTTTGCCACGATTCTGAGGGGCGACAGCAGTCAAAGAGGGTCGAACAAAGCTGATGCAATAGACAAAACGATTTTTGGAAACGATTATTGGTTTGAAGTTGAAAAGAATGTTGAGATCCTTGTTATCGAAGTTTTCGACAAATTTGGCATGATTTGAATGTCACTTGGATAGCGGAAAATACCACGACGCAAGATTTCTGTTATTTGATCCTTGATGATGCGAAGAGTTTGTATATCATCGGCTCCAGAAAACAGGTCATCTACATAGAATGACGAACGAATTATTACAGCACCGATTGGATATTTAGCTTGATGTAGATCTGCCAAATAATGCAGGCTTCGTATCGCTAAATATGGTGCGGAGGCTGTACCAAAGGTGACCGTGTTGAGTTGATAGGTGCTCAGGTCGACATCTAGAAGAGTTCGCCAAATTATGTACTGATATTTGGGTTCATTTTTTTCAACATTTGCTTGCCTGTACATTTTGGTGACATCAGCTGTAATGGCATAACGATGTAATATGAAAAGCAGCAACAGCAAATATAAGTCAACTTGAAGAGTCGGGCCGACAAGCAGTAGATCGTGCAGGGACTTCTGATTGGTTGTACAACACGAGGCGTCGAAGACTACTCGAGATTGGTTGACTCACTATTGGGCTTGAAGACACAATGGTGGGGTATGTAGTCGTGAGGTTAGATTAGGATAGATTTGGTTCTGCCACAAGCGACATATGTCCCAAACGTTTGTACTCCTCCATAAATTGACAATATTGTTTATGAACTTCCGAATAGTTTGTTAAACGGCATCGCAAACTGAGAAATCTACGGCGTGCTATATCGAACGAATGACCGAGTTGGCTGAGATTATCCTTGAACGGGAGTTTGACAACAATGCGACCGTCTGCGTTTACATAAGTCGATTTTATGTTGTGTTCTTCACAAGCACTGTGTTCTGGGTCCAGCTGACTACTTGGAACTTCAGCTGATTCAATTTCCCATAAACGTTGGAGATGGTCATAGATTAGACTTGTGTCAAGTTTGAAGCACGCGGCAAGCGGTGTGCTCTATCATGGCTGAAACTTGCCAGTTACTACCAATCCAAAAAGCGTTTTCCGAATCATGGGCCCAGTTGAATGAAGTTTTATTTGGTCAATTGCAAGAATATCAAAGAACGCTTCTGTTCCAAGCAGCATATCGATGTGTCGGGATTGGTAGATTTTCTCATCTGCCGGCTGATAGGCTATATGTGAGGTGATGCAAAGATCGAACGATAATTCAAATGATGACAATCGCGATTTTATTAATGCGGTGGTTAGAGAGGTGACGTCTGTTTGAGCTTGACCAATGCTACGAATTTGCATATTGTATCTCTCCCTTTGTAGACGAAGCTTTTGAGCGAAGGCCTCGGTGATAAAGTTCACCTGAGAACATGACTCCAAGAGAGCACGCCCTAGTCTGTAAGTGCCAGTTGCATCCTTAACTAGGACCATAGCAGTTGCTACGATGATTTCAGGCCGATTGCGAGTGTCGATTAACGTATGAGTGTGTGTCACTGCTTCGGTGGTTGGCGATAAATGTGATTGTTATTGTTTGATCGTAGGTGCATTGCTGTTATGTAACAATGTATGGTGTGAACTATTACAATGACGACAACAATTTGTTGAAGGGCAATTCGCATTTTGATAACCTTTAGATAGACAATTAAGACACAGCCCGTGCCGTTTTATGACATCAGAACGTTGGAGAGCCCGCAGTGCCTTAAATTGATCGCACGCCATCAGCTTATGCGCTGAGTTTGCGCATAGCACCACAAACACCAAAAGTAAGACTGAACGATGATGTATGTCCCTTGCTATGAATGCGATTCTGCTTTGATTGAGTCTGGTTCAGTGTTGGTCTACTGGATTGCAGAAACTGACAGTGACGCTCCAGTACTTGCATGCACTGAGCCCAAGATGGGATTGTTGAATAATCCAACGATGCGTTACACTTATTTCTGGTCTCTTGGTCACATTTCTCCAAAACCACATAAATAAGCATTGCTTGGGATATATCAGCATTGGAACCTAGTGGCGTGTGATGGATTGACTGAAGGTAACTTGAAAATGGATAATACGGTTTCGGTGAAGATTAGAGGTGGCTTGTCATATCGAGACTTCAACCTTTCTAAGGCCTTGGCGTAGTTCTCATTGGTCACTTGAAATGCTCTCACACATTCCAACGCAGCACCTTTCAAACAGTTGAGCAAATGGTTGAATTTTTTAATGTTTGTTATCTGCTCTCCATTCACGAGTTGATTAAAAGAACAAATGAAAGTTTTGTATTCCAAATGATTGCCATGGAATGTGTATTGTTTAAGTCTTCACCGAGCAAATTCTTAATAATCATTTTAATGTGCTCATGGCTATCCTCTAATTTTGCACGCCTATTATCATTAGCATCCAGAATTTCGATTTCCGATTGTACAGCTAATGATTATTTAAAGTATGATTCCAAAATGCCTAAACGGCATTGAAGTTCAGCCTGTGATATTTAGCTGTCCTCTCCAGATTGTCCTTTTAAAAAAAACCCAGCCTTTGTCAAAACATTTAGAACGATTTGTAATCTTTCTAGCGCCTCGCATTTTGTTGAGGCAACTATCATGATGTCGTCCATATAGACGATAACAAAGGAATTTGCTAGATCCCCTAGCGCCTTCATTACTAATCGTTGAAAAACAGAGGGTGCATTTCTGAGCCCGAATGGCATAGATAAAAACTCGTATTGGCCATCTGGCGTTACAAACGCCGTGTACTCAATAGAATCTGCATATAAAGGAATTTGGTAATATCCACTGGCCATATCTAGACATGTAAAGTAATTAACTTCTCCAAGTCTATTTATTTGATCCTGTATAAGTGGTAACGGGTATTTATCAGCGATTGTGTTTGAATTTAGCTCTCTATAGTCAACACAAAGTCTGTCCGAACCATTTTTTTTCTTAACCAATAATATAGGGCTTGCATAAGGTGAGCAGCTTGGCCTAATTATATTGCATTTTAGCAGTTCATTAATTTTTTCCCGAACTAAATCTCGCTCACTTGGACTTAAACGATATGGCCTTCTTTGTACGGTTTTTGTTGGATCAATCAACCTAATTTTCATTTCGCCAACTCTCACTTTAGTACTTGGGATACCAGTTATAAATGAATTTGTGTATTTTGCCAACAATGAATGTAGTTTTATTTTATCTTGTCCCTCAAGCTCAGTATCAATATCGGCTGGTTCACTGCCGGTACATAAATTAATTATTTTGGTCCTTGCAATTTTAAATTGGTTTGATGAAATAACAATATCAAAACCCTGATTTAATATTTCACGGCCAATTACAATGTCGTTTTGCATATCATCATCGCCTATTACATGAAACAAAATTTCAATACAATTATCGTCAATTTTTACGTTACTTAATATTTGTACAGTACTACATATTCCATTACTGCCTATACCTTTTAGCATAACAATATTACTGAATCTTTTACCAGAAAATTTTTTACTTATCTTTTCTTTCATCAACGAGCATTCCGATCCAGAATCAAAGGTGATTTCAAAAATTTGGTCTTTGTGGTTCAGGCATCCCTTAGGTACTGCAACGCTGCACTGCTCCACTCGCTTTTCCCGGTTGAATGCCTTGTTCTTATAAACTTCCTTCTTTGTACATTGGGTAGAGATGTGACCCAATTCTCCGCACTTGTAGCAAATTACATTTGATTTTTCACGGTGATAACCATCGTGTTTGCCATGTTGTGGTTTGTCAGTTTGATTCTGTTGTTTCCTCAATCTGCATTCAAACATTTTATGGCCCAATTTTCCGCAAAAATGACACTCTATCGACGATTGTTTTTGCCGTTTAGAATAAGTTTCAGACTGCTGCTGCATAACGCCACTTTTCCTTTTACTAAAAGTAAACGCTTTTAATTCGGCCTGTAAATCGCCTCTGTTTCGAATATTTGATGTGAAACTTAAACGCTGCAATCGGTTATCGAAGCTTGCCAGCAACGCAAGGGTCACAGACACAGCAATCTCTTCGTTTTCCATTTGGCGCCATTTCGTTGTTAGTTCGGTAACCATGCGACTTGCATGGACCGCCAGACTCTCGCCATCAATCGGTCGATTTGATAGCATATTAAGAAACATGGCGGCTGGTGTTTCTATAGTGTCGAAGCGTTGTATAAACAATTCTTTAAACTCAAGCCAGGTAATATCAGCGTAGCACACTTGCGAAAGCCATTGCGACGCGCTTCCCTCCAAAGCTGAACTTAAAGCCACAACCAACGCACTGCCTTTCAATGAATTTTCTTGTAAAATTATTTCAACAGTAGTGCACCACGATGAAGCGTTGGCACCGGCTTTGTCTGGGTTGCACCTGGGTAGTTGCACAGATTTGCTCTGCCCTGCATCAGGAACAGTTGTTTTTATGGACCGCACGAGTTCAATTAAGTTTTTATTCTGCAATTCCATAATGGTACGCCATGGTCCATCTAGTGTTGGAGGCAGATGGCCAGATCCCACTTCTGATGTCGAAGTCTGCTCGTTTTCCATTAGAGCGAAGCGCGTTTCGATGTTTACACAGGCGATTACTTGAGCACACTGCCCTCGATCATCTCACTGCCTAAGCCTGTGACTTCGAACCACACTCGGCGACAGCGACGAGACGCTGTCGCCCCGCAATAACGGTTCCTCTCAAAGCGACATAATAGAAGTAACCAATCACAACGCAATTAGAGGCTGATGCAACATTACCATAATGATGAAATTAGTTTCTAGTGAAATACCCGAAAATGTGTATTCGTACACTCACACATGCATACTCACAACTACGCAGTCTCAATGTGCCGACATGTATTTATTGGGCCACAAAAGTTGACTCCACAGCGCTGAAATGGGTGTTCCGGTCGAAGGCGCTCCGCTGGTAATGATCCCATAAGTTGACCTTCCAATGTAGAAACGGATTAAGAAACTTTAAGTGACTTTTTAACGGTTGAGTTTTTTGTAATTGGCGAAAGTCGACGGTGAAGTAGAATTGCTGAATGTTCCAAATTATGCTGTGAGATGCATTGCAAAGTTCCTCGGTTGACAGAGCCATTTGGAATTTCCGTTTCCGATGTGTCATATATATGATATACATATGAGCTGATACTCTCCAGTTTATTTAAGACATGGTTCGAAGACATCATGGCAACGAATGTACTTTTCCGTTGTTCAGCGCTGATTACTTGCATGTCAAGGTTGACGATACTCCTTGAGACGGGCCAATGTTCACGATGTTGAGTTAGGAAGGAAGGTCCCGAGAACCATATCGATGATTCCAATTCGGAAGTGGTGGAGCCTCGAGACACGATGTCAGCGGGTTAAATGCAGTGGGCACAAACTTCCACTCCCCAATCGAAGTCAAATCCTGAAGCTCAGATTACCCACAAATGTTGACAATGTCACTGAATGTTGTTTTAGCCAATGTAAAACAATTTGTGAATCTGTCCAGAAATACGCAGCATATGCATTGTCGGCAAATATCCCTTTTATTTTGTTGTAGACTTGTGCCAACAAATGTGCCCCACATAGTTTCAGTTTGGGCAGCGATTTCTTTTTGACTGGAGCCACCCTGGACTTGGCCGTGAGTAGGCGAACAACAACGTTTCCGCAGGCCTTTTCCGAGTGCACGTAGGTACAACAGCCGTACGCTCGGATCGAAGCGTCGCAGAATCCATGAAGTTGGAGGGATATTGGTTTGACCTGGATGCAGTAACATGGGACAGCTAACGACGAAATAGTTTGAAGTGATTCCAAGCACCTTTTTCATGCCAGTTCTAAGAGCTCTTGTAAGACGATCTTTGCCACGATTCTGAGGGGCGACAGCAGTCAAAGAGGGTCGAACAAAGCTGATGCAATAGACAAAACGATTTTTGGAAACGATTATTGGTTTGAAGTTGAAAAGAATGTTGAGATCCTTGTTATCGAAGTTTTCGACAAATTTGGCATGATTTGAATGTCACTTGGATAGCGGAAAATACCACGACGCAAGATTTCTGTTATTTGATCCTTGATGATGCGAAGAGTTTGTATATCATCGGCTCCAGAAAACAGGTCATCTACATAGAATGACGAACGAATTATTACAGCACCGATTGGATATTTAGCTTGATGTAGATCTGCCAAATAATGCAGGCTTCGTATCGCTAAATATGGTGCGGAGGCTGTACCAAAGGTGACCGTGTTGAGTTGATAGGTGCTCAGGTCGACATCTAGAAGAGTTCGCCAAATTATGTACTGATATTTGGGTTCATTTTTTTCAACATTTGCTTGCCTGTACATTTTGGTGACATCAGCTGTAATGGCATAACGATGTAATATGAAACGCAGCAACAGCAAATATAAGTCAACTTGAAGAGTCGGGCCGACAAGCAGTAGATCGTGCAGGGACTTCTGATTGGTTGTACAACACGAGGCGTCGAAGACTACTCGAGATTGGTTGACTCACTATTGGGCTTGAAGACACAATGGTGGGGTATGTAGTCGTGAGGTTAGATTAGGATAGATTTGGTTCTGCCACAAGCGACATATGTCCCAAACGTTTGTACTCCTCCATAAATTGACAATATTGTTTATGAACTTCCGAATAGTTTGTTAAACGGCATCGCAAACTGAGAAATCTACGGCGTGCTATATCGAACGAATGACCGAGTTGGCTGAGATTATCCTTGAACGGGAGTTTGACAACAATGCGACCGTCTGCGTTTACATAAGTCGATTTTATGTTGTGTTCTTCACAAGCACTGTGTTCTGGGTCCAGCTGACTACTTGGAACTTCAGCTGATTCAATTTCCCATAAACGTTGGAGATGGTCATAGATTAGACTTGTGTCAAGTTTGAAGCACGCGGCAAGCGGTGTGCTCTATCATGGCTGAAACTTGCCAGTTACTACCAATCCAAAAAGCGTTTTCCGAATCATGGGCCCAGTTGAATGAAGTTTTATTTGGTCAATTGCAAGAATATCAAAGAACGCTTCTGTTCCAAGCAGCATATCGATGTGTCGGGATTGGTAGATTTTCTCATCTGCCGGCTGATAGGCTATATGTGAGGTGATGCAAAGATCGAACGATAATTCAAATGATGACAATCGCGATTTTATTAATGCGGTGGTTAGAGAGGTGACGTCTGTTTGAGCTTGACCAATGCTACGAATTTGCATATTGTATCTCTCCCTTTGTAGACGAAGCTTTTGAGCGAAGGCCTCGGTGATAAAGTTCACCTGAGAACATGACTCCAAGAGAGCACGCCCTAGTCTGTAAGTGCCAGTTGCATCCTTAACTAGGACCATAGCAGTTGCTACGATGATTTCAGGCCGATTGCGAGTGTCGATTAACGTATGAGTGTGTGTCACTGCTTCGGTGGTTGGCGATAAATGTGATTGTTATTGTTTGATCGTAGGTGCATTGCTGTTATGTAACAATGTATGGTGTGAACTATTACAATGACGACAACAATTTGTTGAAGGGCAATTCGCATTTTGATAACCTTTAGATAGACAATTAAGACACAGCCCGTGCCGTTTTATGACATCAGAACGTTGGAGAGCCCGCAGTGCCTTAAATTGATCGCACGCCATCAGCTTATGCGCTGAGTTTGCGCATAGCACCACAAACACCAAAAGTAAGACTGAACGATGATGTATGTCCCTTGCTATGAATGCGATTCTGCTTTGATTGAGTCTGGTTCAGTGTTGGTCTACTGGATTGCAGAAACTGACAGTGACGCTCCAGTACTTGCATGCACTGAGCCCAAGATGGGATTGTTGAATAATCCAACGATGCGTTACACTTATTTCTGGTCTCTTGGTCACATTTCTCCAAAACCACATAAATAAGCATTGCTTGGGATATATCAGCATTGGAACCTAGTGGCGTGTGATGGATTGACTGAAGGTAACTTGAAAATGGATAATACGGTTTCGGTGAAGATTAGAGGTGGCTTGTCATATCGAGACTTCAACCTTTCTAAGGCCTTGGCGTAGTTCTCATTGGTCACTTGAAATGCTCTCACACATTCCAACGCAGCACCTTTCAAACAGTTGAGCAAATGGTTGAATTTTTTAATGTTTGTTATCTGCTCTCCATTCACGAGTTGATTAAAAGAACAAATGAAAGTTTTGTATTCCAAATGATTGCCATGGAATGTGTATTGTTTAAGTCTTCACCGAGCAAATTCTTAATAATCATTTTAATGTGCTCATGGCTATCCTCTAATTTTGCACGCCTATTATCATTAGCATCCAGAATTTCGATTTCCGATTGTACAGCTAATGATTATTTAAAGTATGATTCCAAAATGCCTAAACGGCATTGAAGTTCAGCCTGTGATATTTAGCTGTCCTCTCCAGATTGTCCTTTTAATGCGCGAAATGTTCCTTTTAATGTTTGCCCTCTGGCGTTTATAACCTTCCAATGACTGTGACATATTCGAAGAAAAATGTACAACGTGGTCGAAACGAAGTTATATATCTTGCTGGAGGTAACGGTTGGTGCCGGACCTAACCTCTGCGTGTTCCAGCAAGAGTGACGAAATATAGTGTGTCTATGTATATGAGTTCCAACGGCATCGATCGCCGCGGCAACTCTTTTACAAGCGAACGAAGTACGAATTTGAATAGGCTACTAAAGGCAGTGACTGAGGCGACGACTGCGAGCAAATAACTGGCCGTAGTAGTAGCAGCGATGAGTGTGACGAGTGCAGCGGATTATGGAGATAAAGATGATGGAACGACGAAACGATTAATTTACAAGCGAATATCGAAATTAACGGCGAATGCAGCCAAAACGAACAGTGAAACTTCTGTACGTCACGTAGGCATCGAAAGAGCAAGAAGGGTAGAGCAGTTTAATCGTTACTTTCGACTATATGCAGGCACGTGTGCGATTGCTGCAGCTCTTTGCGAAGTGTGTAAAGAGATTTGTTAGCTATTTTATCAAATGAATTCTTATTATAAGCATTGTAAGCAATTTGAATCCAAGTCGAACAATTTCCTTTGGTATGTTAATGTGTGCATGGACACAGCGAACCCGCACATGACAAAGTTGTTTGCAATCCAAAATTGATTAATAATTAATTTAAAACAGTACCCCACGTTGGGCGCCAAAATGTTTGTTGCACAAAGCTTTTTTTATGCGAACATAAGTCTTCACGTCTGAGCGGTGTTTTAACTAATTAATTTTTATATTATTTCTTAAATTACAAAAAGACTGCGCTTACATGCTGCTTGGTGCGAAAACGAACTTGAACTGGTTCACAATTGTATCGATAAGAATATTTACATTCTGGTATTTACATAGGTGAACAAGATTTAGCAGAGATGCTGTACAGAATCGATAATTGGCAAGTTAACAGCGAATAAATCAAAAGATCAAATTGGTTTGACCGAAAAATTTCAAACAACGGCAGACGAGAATAGCATAAGCAATCGCTCAAAACAAAAGAAGTTTTACACAAACAATTCTTTTGAGAGACAAAAGGCAACAAGGTTTGGTTGAGCGTAACTCGCAAGAAAACACACACATAAACAATGAAATAATAATAAAATAAATAAATAAAGCGCCAAAAAGAGACAATCAAAACAGACACTAACAACAACTTAGCACTGACGCCGCGTTAGTTAAATTTAATAAGTTTATTAAAAAGACTTACAATGCACAACACTAAAACTTTTAAATTTAAGCACAATACACAATAAAATGCGGAATAAAAGGTTTTTAACACAAAGATAAATAAAAGTTTTGGAGCACAAATAAAGCATGTCAATAACACTCAAGCTGATATCTGTCTCTTTTTTTAATTTTATAGTTTAGTTAAAATCCTAACAGTATTTTATTTTTTTAAAACAAGGTGGCATCTCCAACGACCTATAGCAGCGCAGAGAACATGCGCTCGAAAGCTGTGCAGCTGCAAGCGCAACACGCGCTCAAAAGCTGCGCTGCTGCAGCCATAAAACGAGACGTGCTTGGTACGTGTTACAATATGAGGCGGATTTTTCTTCGACAAAACACAAGAGGAAAAAACAACTGACAGGAGACGGACACAGCAAATTTGCAGGAAAAGTGTGAGCCTTGTGGAGACCCGCTTAGAGGTAAGCGAACCACTGATCTCTCTCTCTCTCTTTTCAAAAAGATGCGTTGATTAATAAACTCCAGTTTTGATTTTTTTTTTATTAAATAACCCGGTCCTAAACCGGCAAAATATTGAAAAATTCAAGTTTTGAATTTTTTGTAAACTGGGAAAATAATAATAAATTTTCAAGTTTAGATTATTTTTGTATTAAAAAGTCCGGTCATAAACCGGGAAAATAATAAAAAATTGTCAAGCTTAGATCACTTACTTTGGAATAAATAATCTGGTCATAAACCGGAAAATTATTAAAAAATTCAAGTTTTGATTTTTTTGGAAACTAGGAAAATAATAAGAAATTTTCAAGTTTAGATTTTTTTCTTTCGATGCAATAATCCGTTCCTAAAGCAGAACAAACAAATATGATAAAAATTAAAATTTTAAATTTAAATTGGTTTTTTGATTTTGTTATAATCCAAATTAAAATTGGAATTTGTATTTGATTTTTTGGGATTAAATAATCCGACCCCAAACAATGGAAAAAAAAAATAAAGCTCGCCCTTTGTGAGTATGTAAAACAATATGTGACTTTTCTTTTTTTTTTGTGATTTTGTGTTGTCGTGTATGTACCTCGGGTCCTCTGGCGTCGTGGCGACTTGTTGAGAGTTTCGGTGAGTGTTGCGCCTCTGCACTCCCGACGCCCACTCTCGTCGCTTCGTTTGTCAGGAGGTGCCCCACAGTGTACTTTCTAGTACTCCATCTTCCTTCCCACTACTGGCGTTGTAGCTGATAGAGAGCTTCGATGTTCGATGTTTCCCTCAATAGATTTGTTTCCTTCAGCCACCAATATACTTCTTGTCTTTGTCTACGTTGGTTCCCATTTCCACATGCATTCCAAGATCTATTGATGGTTGACACGACTTTGGCATGGTTTCTTGGGCTCCGATTGTTTTCTTGTCTATATTATCAATCAGAATTTTGTTGTTCAATTGATTGATTCCAACCGCTGTTTTGCCGTGTGGCGTTAATGTCTCCATTTGAGGTATGCTCCTCCCCGTTTAACTCGAGTCCATCGTATTTAAATTCTTTGCACTTTCAGGATTTTTGTAACGTATTCCGACGACAGAATCACAAAGGCTTTTGCTCCAAGCTGTAATTAAAAGTAGCTTCTTCGGTAAGACTTTTCATATCTCAAGAATCTAAACTTTGACAACGGCATAGAGGTAGTAGCCGTTTCTTTGAGCATGTCACAGATAGTATCGCCGAGCTTTTGGTTCTTGCTTCCTTTGGTTATTTCTAAAATGATGTCCCCGATTTTACTTTTGCTGCCCGAGCGAATAAAACTCTCAGCTTCATCTGGTTTAACGTGTTTGCTAGAGTTCCGTAATAGTTCAATGTAACTCTTGCGTGTTGCTGGTTTAATCAAAACAGTATCCGAACGAGTTCCTGTCCTTGATTTGGTATCTTGACGCTTACTATGCTCAGTTTCGATTTAGCTTTTAGATTCTTTTTCCTGTATCTTTTTCGCTCTCATTCTTGTTTAAGTAACGGTTTGCAATCCATCATACGGTAAAATACATCGTCATAAACGGAGCAGATGTCCACTCAGAGAAAGGCTTAACGTGGTTTCACCTTCTCAGCTTAGCAGAGTATATGCATGACAGTACAAGTACTCATAACAGCCATGAGGATGCGGGTAGCTACGTAGGCTAAAAATAGATGAATCGTGCTGGACCATACCTAAGATGTAGTCTGTCAGACACTTTGCCATGCAGTTGTTACCCTCTTCCGATCATAGACTACAAAAGGTAGAGAGCTGAACTTGGATTTTCTAAGTTCGCGTATTGTTTCAAATGATCGATTTGTTGTCTCGTTTTCTTATTATCGATCATAATCGATTTTTTGAGCATATCCCTCATTCCTCAACAAATATATGAGCTATATCCACCAAATTCAATATGTTCTCGTGAAGCATACGCAGATTAGCTTTGGTTTTTTCCGAGATCACTACGTGCATACAGAAGAACGGACAAGAAATGGACAGCCAGAAGGACATGGAATACACCCACAGCCGATTCTACGTCGGACACCCATATTCGGCGGTCCTCTCCAGGCGTTACTCCGACTATTCGGCCTGTATCCACCGCTGTGGTGGAGTATTGTTCTCGTGGATGACCACGAGTGTTCCGACCTCCGCCTGGAGCCAATGCCTCCCCATCGTTCGGGTCTCCGGTGAGAGGGGTGAGGGGCCCCGATTCAGACGAAACCGAAGAAGAGTTAGAATTAGATCCCTCTGAATAATCGGGCCCACCATAAGTAGGTCGTTGAGTGAGCGTGTCGTTGTCGTCTTATAAGACGCGTCAAACACTACTCGTAGTTTGATGGCGCTACCATCAGGCCTCAGGACGCACTGATGCGGAATGAAAAAATGTGGTCATGGTGAAACTTTTGTGCCAAAGCTGACCATATGTCCAAGGTATATGTACTCTTTCATAAACTGTACGTACATTTTCCGGAGTTCGAAATCTTTGGATATATTCCGTTTTAAGAACAAAATTCGTTTCTTGGCAATTTCAAAGAAGAACCCGAAACCTGCGGGACCGTTTCGAAGGGCAAACTTACATCAAATCGCCCTGATGGCAAATTTCGGATACTATTTGTAAATAAGTATTTTGCAGCGTTATATAATTCGGGAACTGCTTCTAGTTCCCAGAGCCGCTCTACAAGGGCCTCTAGTCTGGATTCTTCCCTTGGGTGCATAATTGCACAACATAAGGGACTTTGTGCTGTGTATTTTCTTACAACGCCCTGATGCTACCCAACCGAGCAAAGTTTTTTGCAGTAAAGGCCCATATTCTGACAGTCTAATTTGCCCAGTGCATCACAGGTCAAAAAATGAGTCTGCTCCTAGTAGCAGATCAATTCGCTGGGGCTTGTGGAACTCAGGGTCAGTCAGTTTGCTGGGATTTTCCAACTTTTTATTGGGAGAACACAATCTGGGTGCCTATTCGAAATTGAAGTAAGGACCCAAAAATCGGCATTAAATTCATGCTCATTTACACGAGACGAAATGAGTGTCGATACTTCATTTTTCGCTACCAGGCTAGCTTTTCCGACCGACATAACTGTTAAGCATTTGTTATTTCGGGAAAGTCTTAATGCTTGAGCAAGCTGCTCTGTCATAAAGTTGATTTGGGAACCAAAATCTGACAGAGCTCTAGCGGATTGAACTTGTCCGAACCTGTCACGAATTTTGACAACAGCTGAATTACTTGACCCACTTCGCTCTCAACATGGCTTACATGAGCGGGATGTGCTGAAGCCTGTGGTGTTGCAGAAGATTGCCCTATGTCTGAATCAGACGTTGCGTATTTGTGAAGGAGAGTAACATGAGAACATACTTTACACTACGACGCGAAGCAATTTGACACTCTATAGCTACGTATTATTTGGTGGAATCGCAGTATGCATTACAGTGTTTTGTTTAGTTATTTAGTTTTTTACTTTTTCAAATAAAAAATGGAAATCACTGACTGACTTGCGAAAAAATTGTAATAGTTTGTTTCATCGCCATTTTGTAGCTCTTTTAAAAGGTTCTGATGCACTCCTTTTTCATCTCTTTTGGAAATCCACTCTTTCACCCAACACTTTCTTTTTTTTTGCAGACTCTACTTTCTCACTTTTTTACGTTTAATTAAAGTTGCTAATATAGCAATAGCAGCAGCTCTCGATTTTTGTGCCGACATAATATAAGCACGTCGTTATTCCTTGACTTTCACAAAACAACAGAACTTGCAAATGAGTGTCACTTGCAAGCATTGCAAACAAAAAATGAAAACACGTGTAGACATTAACGCAATATATTGCACGAAATAGCTATGCAAAAGTTTGCGTGCAAAACAAAAATTGATTAAAGCAAGAAATTTTCTTGCAATATTTGCATAGGTGTAAACATTTGTGCAAACTTTTGCTGCAAATTATTTTCAACTTGCTGCAAATTGTTTGCATCGTCTGAACCTAGCTTATGTCCAGGCTGCAAGCAATTCATGCACATTTGCTTTGTCTTGGCAAAGTTATATCGATCTGAGACAGAACTGTTTGCGCTGCAAAATTGACAAGTTGGTTTGCGACGCTTCTCTCCGTTAGTGCATGCGAATATCGATTTGCTATTTTTTGTCGGCTTTAACTCAAATCTTTGCCTTATCTTAGTCTTTGAACTTTCGTCAGTCATAAGTGCTAATATCGCCTATTCAATGCTGAGACACAATCAAACCATTGGGGCAGCGAATTGTAGTCGAGTTGTTCCTCAGATCAAAATTTAGTGGCAGAATCAACTTTCGATATGACAATATGAATGAGTACGGCTTTCGCGAAGTCGGAAACCGAGACAATATTTGAACCAAGCGCCGAGGGTTTGCTCAATGGCGCAATGTTGAACAACTGTGCTAGAGTGTAGAAGAAAATAAGACACTTGTTGTCGAACACGCATTTAAGATTTGCTAAGGCTTTTGGGTAGTTTTCATCTGAGACCTGGAAAGCTTTACTAGTTCCCAGTGCCTCATCTGACAAACACGAAATGAGATGATTGAACTTCTCTATGTTTGATAACGAATGATCAGAGTCCCTTGAACTTTCGAACAAGCTAATGAACTGTTTGTACTCTACATGCTTCCCACTAAATTTAGGTAATTTTAATTTTGGGAGATTGGAGTGATGTGATACTGTGGGCACACTGTCTGCCGCTTGATGAGCAGCCATATATGATGATCTTGCTAAAACGCATGTTTCTTCAAGTAAGGCATGACTAGAATTGTCTGGATCAATGCAGTCAATTTTATACTGCAGATCCATTGCTTTCGCACTGTATGAATTTAATATATCTAGTCGGCACTGAATCTTAAATTTACTTGGAGTTGTCATTTTGTTTGCTAAGGATGGTCTTTGACGTTTTACGTCGCATTCCACCTTTTCTAATTTAGTAAACAATCGAGTAAATTGTTTGCTCTAACAATCCAATCTGACAATTTACGTTTTAATATTTTGCTTTTTGCTTGTTCACTTATGAATTTTATTTAATTTATCAGTGCCCAAAGGCTACGCTTGTTTTCTTTGTAAAATGTCACAGCTGAGTTTTATAACTATGCATATTTGTTTATATATGCGTATGTTTTGTTATAATTGTGTACACTCGTTAGGGCATTGATACTTGGTCATCGGAGGATTTGTCGATGAATTCTTTCCCTTTCATTTAACTCAGGAACACACGAACAAGCGGCACCAAATCCAGCTCCTCAAACTCCAGAGGGCAACAAAATAGCGGCGACAATGAAGCAGCGTAATTCCGGCGTAGCGGGGATAAGGAGAGGTAACCAAATCCTAAAAGTTTCTATAATTTCGTTAATGTCAAGCGTAAATCGTCAACACTACCATCAACTCTATTTTTTGAAGAAGCGTCTGCTGACTCAGATCAGGCTATTGCCGATTTATTCGCAACATTTTTTCAAACTACTTATAGTTCGCAGAATTATGTTCCTGCTATGCCATATCCTCATCATGTAAATGTTTCTAACTGCATGTTTGGGCCTTTGATCACAGAAAGTTCACTACTAAAAGAGCTAATGGTTATAAAGCCCGTAATTTTACCGGGACCTGATGGAGTACCTGGCTGCGTGCTTAGATACTGTGCTGAAGGTCTCTCAAAACCTTTGTATAAATTATTTTATTTGTCCGTGGAGTTAAGTTCATTTCCTAATATTTGGAAAGAATCATTTATTATTCCTCTCCTTAAAAAAGGAAACAAGTCTAATGTTCAAAACTATAGAGGTATTTCTAAGTTGTCTGCTATTCCAAAGATTTTTGAGAAGTTGATAACTTTTCAATTACAACATCTTTGTAGATCTATAATTTCACCCTGCCAGTACGGGTGTATGAAATATAGATCTACTACCACAAACTTATTGGAATTCACGTCTTTTGTTATTAGAGGATTCCAAAATAAAATACAAACAGATGTCATTTACACTGATTTCAGTAAAGCGTTTGACTCTGTTAATCATTCGCTTTTACTGCATAAGCTTCATCTTCTGGGATTTCCAAATAACTTAATTATCTGGATATCTAACTATTTATCCTTAAGAACCCAAAAAGTTTACTTCAAAGGTCTTGTCTCTAAACCTGTTCAAGTTACTTCCGGAGTACCACAAGGAAGTCACCTTGGTCCGTTATTATTCACCTTATTCATAAATGACCTTCCTTCTGTAATAAACCACCCTCGGGTACTGATGTACGCCGATGACGTACAATTTTGCCTGTCGTCTACCAATTCTCTAGCTGCCCAAAGTTTGCAATCCGACCTTGACAGTTTCAAAACCTGGTGTCAAGTAAATTTATTAAATCTTAATTACAGTAAGTGCAAATTTATTTCCTCCTATAGACAAATGCCATTTTTCAATAATTATTTCCTTAATGGTAAAGCGTATTGAGTCCGTTAACGATTTGGGTATTCATCTTGATCCCAAGTTTAAGTTTAACAATCGTATTTCTTCTGCTGCAAATCGAGCTTTTGGAGTCCTGGGATTCATAAAGCGCTGGTCGAAAGAATTTGACGATCCCTATGTTACTAAAACTCTATATACTTCACTTGTTCGTCCAATTCTTGAATATGGTTCTTGTATATGGTGTCCTCAATACAAGGTTCATCAGGATAGAATTGAATCTGTACAAAAACAATTTCTGCTTTTTGCCCTCCGGGGTCTTAACTGGAATACTAATTATCGCATGCCTTCCTACCATAGTAGACTTTTACTAATAAATCTTCCCTCGCTTTCCAATCGTAGAACCATGCTTGGTGTAATCTTCTTACACAAACTAATTAATGGGGAAATTGATTCTTCCGAATTAATCAGCCAAATTCGTTTTGCGGTTCCGAGTAGAAATACGAGGAATTTTCTACCGCTATCTCTTGAAATGTGTCATAGTAACTATTCTATTCATAATCCTTTTCGTATCTTATGCTCTAATTATAATAATCTTTTCCGAATAATAAGTAAAGCTACGTCTATTCCTATCCTTAAAACTTTAGTCCTTTGTCATCTGTCAATTTGTTCGCGATCTTCGTCACCGCATGTTATGCGGCGCGCCCCTCGGTCGGTTGGGCGGGACGTGGGTGGCATTTTGCCTGGGTCCGCGGTTAACAAGCCCGTGCTTGGTATCGTTGGGCCACTTGAATGTACTGCTCGTTAGTACATCTACGTCCAAATAATAATAAAAATAATAAAATTGGCGAATGGTACACAAATATTTTTGCACCGATTGGCCAGCAACAATTTCTATTAAATTGGTAGTAATTACCGAACCGAATCTCTACACAATTACCACGACAGTCAACATAATATTGATGGTCTATTAATTTAGACCAACGGAACGATAATAACTGTTTGTAGTCCCTGCTCGGCCGCCAATGAAAAATGTAAATTAAATTGAGAAACTCTGCAATAGCTGAATCACATTATAATTATAATTTATTTACGAAAAATATGTATTGAACTGCAGCAAAGAGTTGAATAATTTTGATGTTTCTGTTACGTGTAATACGTCAGTTGCTTTGAGCGTTTGAAAACGAAGTTTGTAATAAAGTTTAGAACTCGGCTTACCGACGGCTGCTTGATCCGCCGTGTGAGTGGTGGTATAAGAGCTGATGCTTAATGACACTTCGGTGCATTTCATTAAGGACGTTTAAGCTAGTATTAAGCCTATTTATAATTTACTACTAAGACTTCAGTATATTAAAATAATTATTGATTATGCTTATTTATAATTTAAATGATTTAAATAATGTGCATCAACACGGTTGTCAGAATACGCTTTTATAACTAAGAACAGGGCCGAATGGCTAGACATAACCTTAGGTAATGAGGGAATTTTTTTTTTGCCCGCGAATCCCGATGCAATGCGCAGCATCCCACCTTCCGCCCAACCGACCGAGGGGCGCAGTCATATAACGTGCAACACGAGTCGCGTAAGACGAAGGGAAAAGAGAAAAAAGCAAACGAATACAAAATAACTAAGATCTGTTAGTTAAAAAGTTCAAGAGCGTGAATTTAATACTAAGGAGGGAAGACAATAAACTGATCACTTTTTAATATTTAATATAATCTTCACAATGGACGCGGAAAGGTTCATGCGAGGCATAATTTGTTAAATTGTGTTTAAGTGATAGAGGTTTAAAATTACGTGTTAGTCTGGTTGAAACCGTGAAATTTAATTGGCTTATCAACTCAGGGGAATCGATTTCGCCAGTAATCAATTTATGTATAAAGATTACACCAAGCATAGTGATCTTGAATACGATGGCAAACGTGCATTGGGGCCCAGTTTAAACCACGAAAGGCAAAAAGTAAGAATTGCTTCTGTACCGACTAAATTCGTTCTTAATGTAAGGTGTATTCAGGTGATTCTACACATGACCCGAGCTCAAGAATAGGACGGACAAGGGATATGAATAGAATCTTTTGATGAAACCAAGAACAGAGAGTGTTTCTTTAAATTCAATTAATATTTAGCATGTTATCTTGACACCATAACTCAAAGGCGTCAACCTTTGGGTTTTATTTCTCAAATACTCTCAACTGTATGTTAATAACTGAATCTTAATAAGATTTACTGGGAAGCCGAGTAGGCGTAATTTATGAAGTAGCAAGGAGCGGTATATAACGTCAGCATGCATTCTGTTTTTAAATTAAAGGATTAGTGGTTACAAATCTACGCTTTATAAACCCATGCTGGGAAGGTGACATAATAGAACTGCATAAATGTTGTAGTTGAGATGTTACAATTCTATCACATGCTTTTGGAATAGCGGACAATTTGTAAATACCTCTGTAATTTTCAACAGCAGTTTTTTTGCCTTTTTTATGGAGAGGAATGATGATCAATTCCTTCCAGACAGCAGGGAAAGATAGTGTATAAACAGACAAGTTAAAAAGTCTTAAAAAAGGCTTGCAAAGAGTTTTTGCACAGGGCCTAAGCACACAGGCAGGAACACCATCAGGACCAGGTGAGGACACTGGTTTAATTGTGTTAAAATCGCTAAGAAGCGAACTTTTAGTAATGGTAGGACACAAAATGCAGTTTGACGACTGTAACTGATATGGATAAGGCTGATTATTGATAGATGATGTGGAATATGTAGTTTGAAACAATTTTTTTAAATAGATTTTTTTGTTTATAATTTACAAACCTTAAAAACGGTTGTCGATTTTCGGATAACTGAGTCCGACAATGGCGAAGATAATAAGTAACGTCTAGCAACTACATAACGGAAACAATCACCAGGATTTCCCGATTTTTTAAATTTTTTATAATACCTCGACTTAACATTTTTTAATCTTGACTTCACTGGGTAAACAAGAGAAACACAGACATCAAAATATGAGTGCAGGATATTACTGAACAGTTTAATGGCAACATCAATATCTGTACAATTGTATAGTTGGGACCAGACGGTATGCATAAACAGATCATTAAGCTTATCAAATCTTCATTCAGATTCAAATCTCCTAGGACAACCAAAATGTCTCTATCGCATATTAAGGTAGATATTGATTGAATGGCGGAAAAGCAGTGTAAATAAATATCGGACAGCGGACATATAATGTAAGTACTAATTTTTAGCAAACAGACTATTACTCCGATGAACTCAATGTCCAAAGATGGAAGCTGAATGGGCTCAGATGAAAAAGCGGAATCAAAAGCTATAAGGACACCTCCGCCAGAAGGAGAAATTCGATCGCATGTAAAAAAAACTATATTTTGACGCTGAAATTGCCGAATCTGAAATGTCCGGTTTTAACCACGTCTGGGTAAAAGAAATTACTTTTAACTCAGAAGAAAAGCTATCTACATAGAGATTTGTTAATTTAGACTTAAGACCTCTAACGTTTTAAGAGGCAAACTCGATGGAGATTCTTAGTTTCTTGGCACAGCGACCGAGATTATAGCGTCGATAGAAGCCGGTGGTAACCAAATCGGAGACCGATGTTTTTTTTGGGTTTGAACTCTGTAGCCATTAAATGCTCCGTAATAAATACTTCAGGCTGAACATTTATCTTAAAAGATAATATTTTCCTTCAAAAGGCAAATTTGAATTTTTCCACTTGCTTTAACATCTTCAGATGAGAAATGAGGGGCCAGCCTAGAACTCTTCAGAATGATACAAAACTGGAAAGTCACTTCCGAACCTTCAGTGTCGGACCATAAAATTATATTAATCGACGTTATATAGTCCATAACGTTCCTTAGGATAATTAGGAATTCGAGAAAAGCGGAATGGGAATAAATCTTGAGTAGGCTTGATGAAGAAAACTAAGTTCAGCCGTAGGAGTTGAACCTATGACGGAAGGATGTGAGGAGACTAGCATAGCTCTAGGGTACATTCTTAGGCCTGGAGAGCGGGCTATGTTATTTGTATCTTTCAGGTAGGGAAGCAGGATCCTTCCATCTTAAATCCTGTCGGAAGCCTGACTTCCTTCTTTTCCTACATAGGATTCAGTTACTAAGTAAGCATTCATTGTGCAATTAACAACGCGCATATCGAGCCGGTAGAGCAACAGAGACTCCGGTAGTAGAAATCATAGGAACTCTCAAAAAAACAAATTCAAGGAAGTGGGCTTCTATGCTTTCATGGATATTGGGGGTGGTTTTGAGAACACAACGCACTGTGTAGTAGTCACAGCACTCAAAAAAATAGGTGTCTAAGGCAATGTTCACAACGGAGTGAACGATCACCCTTAGTGGGGAGTCTGGTAGTAGTCGTGCTTATTCACAAGTTTACGAACAATGGCATATAATATCAAGAATACTGACGAAATGACAAATGTCTACAAAGAAAAAACTTAGCACATCATATGTGGCAGGATTGCGCCAGGACTGGGTAAAAAAGGTGTGGTCTATCAAGGACAAACATATTAAGGCTGCTGTCGTAATATCTGCAAGACGAATCAGATCCCAAATATAATTTCGACAAGTTCTTCACAGTGGGACTAAGCAGCAAGTATCCAATACCAGGAATCACCAAAGAAAATCGCAAGCACTTTCCAAGTAGAAATCCACGCCATGGAGATGTTATGCCTCTTGTAACCTTGAAAAAGGGGAAAGCCCATAAATACATAGCACTTTTTTTGTATGGCCACGCTGAAATTAGAGCGTTGACTACTTATGATGTGGTCTCTGAGCATGTGTGGTAGTGTCTATCTTCTCTGAACAAGCTAGGCAAGACCGACAGAATGACGATCTGGATGACGCTGGAATTTCGGGGACCAGGTAGCATGTGAATGGGGGGAAGTTCTAACTTATTGGGGTCAAAACGTTTTTGTGGATCAGAATCACGGAGGAAATGCAAAAAATACTGGTAAACACACCCTATGCCAAGACAAAGTAAGAAACTGTAAAAGTAATACTCGTTTATAGAATACGGAAGTTATTATTGTTATTTTGGAAAAATATAGAATTCTTATATTTCGTAGAGGCGGGGGTGAGAGTGGCCAACATTTTTCTGCTCGATCTTAAAAGAAGGTCACACACTGTCTGCCAAATTTTGTGATTCTAGATCTAAAAATGTGGGAGATATAGGGCGTGAAATTTTAAGGTGGGGTGTCTGCGGGGCGTTCCAGTAGGCTTGGCCGGGATATCGATCTCAATCTCGGTCTCAATCTTTTGAGGAGGTCACCAGCAATCTACATACCAAGTTTGGTGTCTCTAGCTTCAAAATTGTGTAAATTATACACATGTTACCGTTTTGAGCTTGCAAATATATAGAGCTTAAGGATTACGGAGGCGGAAGGGTGCGTAGCCGGAATTTTTTACTGTGACCATTGCCAGCCTCCCAGTGGGCGTGGCACAAAAATCTTAACACTTTGTCTGAAGCAGATAACTACAAGTATATATTCCAAGTTTCAAGTCTCTATCTTCAATAGCGCCGAAAAATATTGCGTTCATACGGACAGACGGCATGACGAACATTATACAAAACCAATATACTAGTTTCACTTCGCGAACGAGTATAAAAACGGCATTCGTCTATAGAATGACATTAATTTACACTTACTCTAATTGAGTTTTAGTAAATTTACTTGACACCAAGTTTGGAAACTGTCAAGGTCGGATTGCAAACTTTGGCCAGTTAGAGAATTAGTGGACGACAGGCAAAGTCTTACATCATCGGCGTCATCGGAAGGTCATTTATGAATAAGTTGAATAACAACGGAACAAGGTGACTTCCTTGTGGTACTCCGGAAGTAACTTGAACAGGTTTGGAGACACGACCCTTGACGTAAACTTTTTTGGTTCTTAAGGATAAATAGTTAGATATCCAAATAATTAAGTTATTTGGAAATCCCAGAAGATGAAACTTACGCAGTAACAGGGGATGATTAACAGAGTCAAACGCTTTACTGAAATCAGTGTAAATGACATCTGTTTGTATTTTATTTTGGAATCCTTTAATAACAACAGACGTAAATTCCAATAAGTTAGTGGTAGTAGATCTATATTTCATAAACCCGTGTTGGTAGGGTGAAATTATAGATCTACAAAGATGTTGTAATTGAAAAGTTATCAACTTCTCAAAAATCTTTGGAATAGCGGACAACTTAGAAATACCTTTATATTCCTGAACATAAGACTTGTTTCCTTTTTTAAAGAGAGATGCGGAAGCGCAATCGGAGACCGATTATTCTTTTTCATTGTGTATTCATTAATGATTAAGTGGTCTGACCAGAACTCTTTACAGCAAATTTTCTAAAATTTTCGGTGGGAACCATTAACTTAAATGAAGAAATTTCCCGAATGTTTGAAAATTGCAATTTTTCGCAGTAATATTGGCTTGCAGTTTGGCAAATAACTTCAGAATCAGAATGGTTTGAGGTCAGACGAAGCAACATCCATGGGTACGATATTGTTTTTGTCAATTGTATCTTTTATATGAGGAGAAGGGGAAGAAAAATTAATGAGTTCTAAATTAGGAGCGGATGTTGTGGGCAGTTGCGAAGGGACAGAAAGTTTGTTGGGACCAAAAGACAGCCTAAAATTGGTCTTTTTACGCTTAGGAGATTCATTCAAAAGCATTATAGCTTTAAACTCACTATCCAAAGCAGAGAAACCTTCAGACAGTTTTTTAAACCGTCTGAAAATATCTCCAAAGCCTTTTTTGGTCTGCCTCATAAATCCCAACATATCTTTTTCCACTTCCCTACAGGATCACAAGTCCACTTTAAGTCTGATTTGGACTAAATAAAGTTGATGAAGCGGCCGTTGAGGCCAGCGCATTTTTCGTGCGACATATTATCGCACAGCCAACAGCAAACAAAACCCATCTTGACGTTTGTACGTTTTGTAACAGACAAACAAACGGAGGGATAAACAAGAATATAAATTTAAAAGAAAAAGAAAACGGAAAACACAAGTAAAAATAAGTGCATAATATACAAGTAATGTATTCAAAATAGTATGAACACATTGGGGTTAATCAAATTGACGCTAATTTGATCTACTTACAACAACAACGTTTGACAAATGTAAAACGGCGCGGGCGTGACGACCGAAACAAACAACGGAATCAAAACAAAGAGCAAAAAAAAGGAAAAAATAAAACCGACCAACAACAATGTTAACAACGTTAGAGATCCGGGAGAATCATAGTGGCATTAGAGAGCGCGCGAAGATATGAAACGCATGCAGAGAGCAAAAAAACAAAAACAATGCAACTGCAAAAGTCAAACAGTATGCTGGCGTTGCTGTTTGTTGTTGTATTAAAACTCAATTTAAAACAATTTAAATAAACTGACAATTAAAGTCAAAACTATGTATCAACAAAACCGATGTATCACACACAGTCACAAAGATAATTACAAGCAAAATAAGCGAGTTCGGGATAGGCTTAATTCTGTTAAAATTAACTATTTTGCGGCGCAAGAAATATAATATCTCTGTAGAACGCAAATCGCGTTTCACTACACAAACTAAAATTTAAACCATTTTCAAACAACAAAAGTATCGATGTTATACTGCTCTTAGACACGAAGTATAATATTGAAATATTAGGGTATCAGGGTATTACAAACCATCCCATCAGAAAAACTTATGGTGGCACTGGTATATTAATTAGAATTCGCACAAAATACAACTTCATCCACAAGTTTAAAACGAGCAGTGGTACAATTACTCGCGCTGCGTCTACTGCCAGGTATACTACCTCGCGTCTAAGGGAAAGGGAAAGCAGTTGAAATTATATGTGTCTCCGAGTAGACGGGGGTCAGTAGGCCAGATCCTAGAAAATTCCCAGATCGCATTGATCTTGCATCCACCAAAAAGATCCCACATGATAGCCGCCTGGTCACTATACGACATTATTTGTTCGCACATCCAACTTAATCTTCTGAATCACCCGCACATAGCTTTTACAGGATCATACGTAATAGAACAAACTGGGAAGAAAAATTAATGAGTTCTAAATTAGGAGCGGATGTTGTGGGCAGTTGCGAAGGGACAGAAAGTTTGTTGGGACCAAAAGACAGCCTAAAATTTGTCTTTTTACGCTTAGGAGATTCATTCAAAAGCATTATAGCTTTAAACTCACTATCCAAAGCAGAGAAACCTTCAGACAGTTTTTTAAACCGTCTGAAAATATCTCCAAAGCCTTTTTTGGTCTGCCTCATAAATCCCAACATATCTTTTTCCACTTCCCTACAGGATCACAAGTCCACTTTAAGTCTGATTTGGACTAAATAAAGTTGATGAAGCGGCCGTTGAGGCCAGCGCATTTTTCGTGCGACATATTATCGCACAGCCAACAGCAAACAAAACCCATCTTGACGTTTGTACGTTTTGTAACAGACAAACAAACGGAGGGATAAACAAGAATATAAATTTAAAAGAAAAAGAAAACGGAAAACACAAGTAAAAATAAGTGCATAATATACAAGTAATGTATTCAAAATAGTATGAACACATTGGGGTTAATCAAATTGACGCTAATTTGATCTACTTACAACAACAACGTTTGACAAATGTAAAACGGCGCGGGCGTGACGACCGAAACAAACAACGGAATCAAAACAAAGAGCAAAAAAAGGAAAAAATAAAACCGACCAACAACAATGTTAACAACGTTAGAGATCCGGGAGAATCATAGTGGCATTAGAGAGCGCGCGAAGATATGAAACGCATGCAGAGAGCAAAAAAACAAAAACAATGCAACTGCAAAAGTCAAACAGTATGCTGGCGTTGCTGTTTGTTGTTGTATTAAAACTCAATTTAAAACAATTTAAATAAACTGACAATTAAAGTCAAAACTATGTATCAACAAAACCGATGTATCACACACAGTCACAAAGATAATTACAAGCAAAATAAGCGAGTTCGGGATAGGCTTAATTCTGTTAAAATTAACTATTTTGCGGCGCAAGAAATATAATATCTCTGTAGAACGCAAATCGCGTTTCACTACACAAACTAAAATTTAAACCATTTTCAAACAACAAAAGTATCGATGTTATACTGCTCTTAGACACGAAGTATAATATTGAAATATTAGGGTATCAGGGTATTACAAACCATCCCATCAGAAAAACTTATGGTGGCACTGGTATATTAATTAGAATTCGCACAAAATACAACTTCATCCACAAGTTTAAAACGAGCAGTGGTACAATTACTCGCGCTGCGTCTACTGCCAGGTATACTACCTCGCGTCTAAGGGAAAGGGAAAGCAGTTGAAATTATATGTGTCTCCGAGTAGACGGGGGTCAGTAGGCCAGATCCTAGAAAATTCCCAGATCGCATTGATCTTGCATCCACCAAAAAGATCCCACATGATAGCCGCCTGGTCACTATACGACATTATTTGTTCGCACATCCAACTTAATCTTCTGAATCACCCGCACATAGCTTTTACAGGATCATACGTAATAGAACAAACTGGTTGAAGTACAAAAAAAAAGTGGGCTTTTGAGGGTTAATAGTTGCAGCCGATAACTTCTCGAAACCGCAAGAGACGTATGTAATATCAAACCAGAGTAGAATAAACCGATAAAGCGACCAGCTAATCCTGGAAAAATGACAACTTAGACGAGAGTGGTATTTAAAAATTCGGAATATGCAAAATAAATGCTAAAAGTAGCTACACGCTGACCAATGCGCTCACACTAGAGGAAGCAAATGTTCAACATCCAGCAACCCAATATCCTGCTTCTGCGCAGTATCCCCTACATCAAAATACGCAACTAAATACCATGGCACCAAATCGGTTGTTGAAAAAATTATGAAATTAAGATCTTTTATGCAGTTCAATCGCATCACATAAAAAATCAGACTGAATACGGGATATATTTCTCGCTGTTATAAAAGCACTTCATAGAGTATGGCTTGACGGGATTATATACAAAATAACAAATCAACTGCCTCACAATAAACAGCGTTATCGGTCAAACTCTCTATCTCCTGTACACGGTAGACATTCCCACCGATTAATATCTAACCAATATAACACTCGTTGCTAATGACATTGAAAGCAAGAAAAAGAAAGCGGCACCCCTTTGGTTCTAACTAAAGCACGTTACTAAGGAGTTACTAAGTCCCGTACACTAAGGAACTAAAGTACCTGGGTGTCGATCTACTGGCTAATAAATACTCGGTATTTCCGTAGCCTGGGCTATAAAGTAATCCTGTATAACACCGTGCGATATCGATATTCTTCAGTGAGCACAGGCGAAGCTATAGACACCTGTAAATCAAACTCCCATAAGAAGAGGTGTTAGATCAAAAAGCAAAACATTAAGCAACACTAGCCACACATCAAAATTCTAGCACTGGATCTCTAATGCGATGTTACAGCCAAATCAGATTGCTGCGCAATAACCAGTAAACTCAGGGACAATTTTATTTTTAGAGCCGAATGAGATGTACATAATTCAATTAATTCTAAAATAAACCAGAATAGGATTTGAGCAATTCTTTATATTTCCCTAAGAAAAAGCGGACGTTTTTTGCAGCTAATTTTATGCAGTGTAAAGTAGTTCCTTGGCCGAGGTACAAATCTCAGTCCGGCCAGGACACATGGGGGAGGGGGGTTAAGTAATTCACAAACAAACAATAATCCCTAAATCTATCCCCTTGTGTTATACCCTACACTGCTAACCGCCGACTACCCCGAGCCGCGCCCGATCGTATTGGGTCGAAACCGCGCGCACGCCTCCTAACACCAACCTCGTACACGTGTCCTAACAGTACTGGGACGGAACCGCGTACACGACTCCTAGCAGTGTCGCGACGCAACCTCGTACACGTGTCCTAATAGTGCCGGGACGGGACCGCCTGCACGACTCCTAGCAGTGTCGGGACGGAATCTCGTACACGTATCCTAACATTGCCGGGACGGAATCGCGTGCACGATTTCTGGCAGTGTCGGGACGGAACCTCGTACACGTGTCCTGACAGTGCCGGGATGGAATTACGTACACAAACCCTAACTGTGCCGGGTCAGAACCTCAAACACGTATGCCATCGGTGTAGTGATCGTTAGGAACAAGGAACAGGGAATTTAGAAGTCGGCAACTCTTTGTCAATTTCACAGCTTTTATTAATTATTATTATTTTCAATAATTGTTAACGTAATTAATATACTTACATTTTACAGAATATGACTTCCTTCTAAATACCTCGACTGCCTGTGCCTTCCTTCTAGTTCTTTTCGGTCGAACTTGCCCTTAACTGGCAGACTTCTTACTAACTCAAAATTAAATTCTCCTTCCTTACGCGCCCGCGCTTCTTGCCGGTCGGAAATTAACTTCACTTCACTTTTGTGTTTCCGCGCTTCTGCCGGTCAACAACTTCACTTAGATTTCATGTGCCCGCGCTTCTTGCCGGTTAAAAACTAACTTAAAATTTATGCGTCCGCGCTTCTTGCCGGTCAGTAAGTCACTCCAAATTTATGCGTCCGCGTTTCTTGCCGGTCACAAACTCAATTCAAATTTATGCGTCCGCGCTTTTTGCCGGTCAAAAACTCACTAACTCTACTCCTCGCGGTCGGACTGCAGCTTCCCTTTGCTGCCGAACTCCCCACAGCTTTCGCTCTTCACCACTAGAACTTTCGAAACTGATCATGGCTCTTGTCGCTGCAGGACAACAGCTGCTTGCTACAAACTAATACTACTGATTGCGCTCTGTGCATTTCTTAGTTATCTAACACTTATTGTCAAATTAATACTAAGTATGAGCGGGTGAAGGCCGATCAGCCTTAGAGCATCTAACCACCCTGACGACATCAGTTGCGGTGGCTTTACAATTATCGTCACTTCCCCCTCACTTTTAACATGTTAAATGTATGCCATGTTGTTGGTATTAACATCAATTGCCCGTTCGGCGATTTTGTCGTTGCTGCTTGCTATCTTCGCCCGGCCGGAACAGTAATTTACACGAATCGGAGCTGACACGGATTCTTAAAGACCTAGGCCCACGTTTTATCAGCGCAGGCGATTGGAATACGCTATATCCTATGGCAGAGGAAGAACGCTGGATCTCATCATAAAAAGCTTCAACTGGAACGTCTGTGCCACTGGCCCCCCCACATACTATCCGTACGACCACTTTCGTAGGCCTAATGCGCTGGATTTTGCAGTTTTAGGTGGGATCCCCTCACACGCCGCATTAAAAGGCTACCCTAGCCCATGGAAAAACGCAACAATAACCATGGTGCTCAAGCCGGGTAAAGCAGCCAACCGCCAATCAGCCTTCTCCCTACATTTGCAAAAATCCTCGAAGGGCTAGTTCTGAAGAGGTTATGAATATTCCTTGAGGACTCTGGAACTCTCCCAGATTTTCAATTTGGCTTCCGCCCGCACCACGCCCGGAACAGATAATATGAGTTAACTTCATACTTAATTCGTTTGATAAAAAGCAATACTGCCCTGCGGTATTCTTTGATATAAAGCAGGCTTTTGAACGAGTGTGGCACGACGACCTACTCTTCAAGATAAGCGCTAATTCCAATTGTTAAAGTCGAGGCTGTCCAATTGGTATTTTACAATCATGGTGAATGCAGTTTGCTGCTCCCTTCGACCCGTACAGGCTGGAGTCCCACAGGGCATCGTCCTTACCCCTACACTATACAACATTTACACTTCCGCTACAACCTTGGTCGCAGCATCAAAAAACTAATAACTTCCATGGAGTGCCTATCAAAATTTAAGGGATCTTAAATAAGAACCCACAAATCCCTATATCCATCGCGTTTCATTTGAATTTGGTGTAATTGCTCTTACCGAGACGTGGTCAAAGATTTGATCGAGTTTCTCGTGTTGGCGGAGGTGCCCTTATACCAGTTAAGTCCGCCTTCTTATCTGAGCCCTTTCAGCGTCTCCCTTTCGACATTGAGTTCATCGGAGTAAGAGTCTTTTTGAGAAATCTTTGTTTTTACAACACATGTTCATACATTCGTCTTATATGTCCATCTATTTAGACCAGCTTTCCGTCATTCAATCAATATCTGACTTTATATCCAATAGGGACATTTTGGATGTTTTCGGAGATTTTAATCTTCCCGACGTGGTTTGGGATTCAATTTATATTCCCACTTCTGTGTCGTTTACAGTCTTTTAAACAGAGAAACAGGTACTTGCAACTTACTACATACATACAGAAGTAACTGGATGATACCCCCTGTTCCTTGATGTGCATTAGTGATTTTCGCCGAATCTCGTTACACTTTAAGGAGTGTTGATTATTCACCTAGTTTGTGCTTCATTTCTTTATCGAAAAATTCATTGACGTGCTCATAAATACTCGCTATTCTGATACACACATATATAGTGACGTATTTGCGCTACACACTCCACACTATGCATTTATGCATAAGGGCAACCGCGGTCCAACCAATTAAAGTAAACCTAACAAACAAAACTGCGACACTTAGAATTACGCGTTTTTATTTTGATCGGCAGCGTTGACCTTAATGATACTATCACGGGTCAAGTATTCGACTCAAGAATAACAACAAGTTAACTGGCGCAGCCCGTAGGATAAAAAAAAAGAATCCGATAAAAAAAACCGCAAGGAGAAAATAAATTAAATTTTATAATCCGTTACTCGTAAAAACATTATTTTGTGTTCAACCAGGATTGTAAATCCGTTTCGGTTTTCCTACAAAGGGGGAATTCCCATAAGTCCAACGGCACGGTGAAAAAATTAGTGACGTAAAGTGAACATTAAAATACAAAATATAAAAAATAAAATTAAAATAAATTAGAAGTGTGTAAAAGTAATTTTCAACAAAAATTTTAAAAAATTTGTGACTAGATCATTGGGTCTGCCAAACATCGAAGATTGGCCAACCCTGAAGCAGAAATTAATCATGGAATACAATCCTCAGACACCGAACTACAAGCTATTGGAGAATTTCCATGAAACACCGTTCAAAGGAAATCAATGAGCATTCTGTGAGGAAGAAGAGGAACGTCGCCAGCAACTAGTATCTAAATTACATCTAGAAGGTAACAATGCAAATATTGTAATTTATTTGCAGGTAATCAAAGAATCAATTAAAACATTAATTCGAAAACTACGACCTACCCTATTCGCTATCTTAGTGCCTCATGATATCCCAGATTTAAGATCGTTAATAAACATAGCACAAACCGAAGGTATTTGCAAAAAATAAAGATAAATTTAAAGCTCAAAATTTACATTCCAATCAGAGTCCACATAATCCAGCTAACTATCAACCAGGATTTCCAACCAATCAAACTAATTATCTACCAAGATATTCACAACAATGAAATGCCTAATAGATACAGGGTCTACAATTAAAATGATGAGAGTACATATTTTTCCCCTCCAATTCAAAATACAAGATGTGATGTTCATACATCAAACGGCTCCATAACAATAAAGAAATCAGTTATCTTATCCAGTAATAATCCATTCAAAACTCCTCAAATTTTCTTTTTGCAAAATTTCTCTAACGATTACGATATGTTAATTGGCAGAAAATTGCTCAAGAGAGCAGAAACTGTTATAAATTACAAAAATCGCGCTGTTACACTTTTTAACAAAATTCAAATTAATTAATTGAGGTCGATATGAAGAGCAAGCCTTTTATATAATATTTGACCTAATTTATAATAAAAACATTAAAATCAGATAAAAAAAACACTTCCTATACAAAAACAATCAATCAATCAAGGGGAAACTTCTAAATTTTTATTTATTTGGACGTAGATGTACTAACGAGCAGTACATTCAAGCACGGGCTTGTTAACGCGCGGACCCAGGCAAAATTTAAACAGTTATTAAGTAATATCAAGTATCTTCAATATAGGGAAGGAAATCATTGAACCTTTACTTACACAATTAAACATACATTAAATACAACACATAACTCTCCCATTTATACAAAACAGTATTTACAATCACATATGCACGAAATAGAGGTTGAGAATCAGGTACAAGAAATGCTTGAACAGGGATTAATTGGAGAAAGTAATTTACAGAATAATAGCTCCACAATAGTTGTACCCACGAAGCCTGACGCTTCAGGTAAAATAAAAAACAGAGTAGTAATAGATTACTAAACGAAATAACCAAAACCTGACCGATATCCCATACCCAATATGGAAACACTCAGCAAATTAGGAAGATGTCAGTATTTCACAGCAATTGACCTAGCAAAAGGTTTTCATCAGATAGAAATGGATCCAGAATCAAAACTGAATTTTTCGTATGCCATTGAAAAACGCATCCGCTACATTTCAAAGATGTATGAATAACATACTCCGACCACTGCTTATAAACATTGCCTAGTTTACATATATGACATAATTGTTTTTCCCACATCTCTCGATGGACATTTAAACTCACTACAATTACTTTTCGATAAACTGTCTGAAGCAAATTAAAAATTGCAATTAGATAAATGCGAGTTCTTAAAAAAAGAAGAAAACTTTCTCCGTCATATTGTAACTCCTGATGGAATTAAACCGAATCCTTTTAAAGTCAAAGCCATAGCTTCATACCCAATTTCAACAAAAACAAACGAGATCAAAACATTCCTTGGATTAACCGGTTATTATCGGAAATGTATCCCAAATTACGCTAATGTGGCAATATCCATGACAAATTATTTAAAAACAAATAAGAACGTTGCAGTCAAACGTAACCGACTGCGTAATACTCGTTCACAGTACACGGAAGTCATTATTGTTATTTTGGAAAAATATAGCATTTTTATATTTCGTAGGGGCGGGGGTGAGTGTGGCCAAACACTGTCTGCCAAATTTTGTGACTCTAGCTACAAAATTGTGGGAGATATAGCTTTTCGCGATTTGCGGGGGCGGGAGTGAGCGTGGCCGAAAAATTTTTTACGAATCTTTAAAGGGGGTGTCATACCATCTACGTTTAAAATGTTGTGACTCTAGCTCGAAAATTGTGGGAGATATAGTTCTTCGAGATTTGGGGGGGCGGGAGTGGGCGTGGCCAGGAAATTTTACGAATCGTTAAAGGGGGTGACCAGCCATCTACGTTAAAACTTTGGTGACTCTAGATCTAAAAATGTGGGAGATATAGGCTTTCGCACTTTGTAGGGGCGGGAGTGAGCGGGGATGGGCGGGGGTGGGCGTGGGCGGTAATTTTTTGTACCCTTATTTAAAGGAGCTGACCACAAATCTATTTTTCAAATTTGGTGACTCTAGCTCTAAATCTTTGGAAGATATGGCCATTTCCGATTTTTTAAGGCGGGTGCGCTGGGGAGCGTTGCAGTGGGCGTGGCCAGGATATCAAGGTCTCAATCTTTTGAGGATGTCGCCAGGAATCTACATACCAAGTTTGGCGTAGCTAGCTTAAAATTGTGTAACCGTTTTGAGCTTGCAACTATATCGATTTTAGCGATTACGGAGGCGGAAGGGGGTGTGGTCAGAAAATTTTTTCTGACTTTTAGGGGACCTTACCAGTAGTATATATTTAAATTTTGGTGAGTCTAGCTCTAAAACTGTGCGAGTTTTCCATATCCGATTTTTTAGGGCGGGGGCGCGGGGGGGCGTTATAGTGGGCGTGGTCGGGATATCAAGGTCGTAATCTTTTGGGGAGTAATCTTCCACATACCAAATTTTGACCTTAACTTTAATATTGTGGCATATTCATATTCACCCTTAATCGATCTGCAATTTGAGGTGTATCGACATGTTATCGATTTGCCAGGCTCCCAGTGGGCGTGGCACAAAAATCCTAACAGTTTGTCTGAAGCAGATAACTATAAGTATATATGCCAAGTTTCAAGTCTCTATCTTCAATAGCGTCGAAAAATATTGCGTTAATACGGACAGACGGTCAAACGGACAGACGGACGGACATTGCACAAAACCAATATACTAGTTTGACTTCGTGAACGAGTTAAAATAGACATAAAAAGCCACGACTATGCAGAGGCATTTGACAAACTTAAAACATTAATAACTAGTGATAGAATTCTAAAACTTCCTGATTTAAAAAAAATTGTGTACTAACCACAGATGCTAATAATTTGGCCCTTGATGGCGTCCTTGCTCAAGATAGTCACTCCATATCTTTGATTAGTAGAACGCTAAACGATCACGAAACAATTTACAGTGCTATTGAAAAATAATTACTCGCCATAGTTTGGGCTATTAAAACCTATTGCCATTATTTAGTTGGAAGACATTTCCAAATTGCTAGTGACCATTAACACCTCAGTTGGTTGCACACTTTGAAAAAACCAAATGCTAAACTACAAATGTTGAGAAGTAGATTGGCTGAATTTGATTTCGAAATAGATTATATTAAAGGCGAACAAAACTCAATTGCTGATGCCTTACCCAGAACCAAACTGAAAATCATTTCGTTAAAGCCATCCAACATAGTGCAGATGAAGACAGCAGTGACCTTATACAATTAACATAAAAACCAATAAATGTATTCAAATGACAAATAATATTCATTAAATCCGATCAAAACAAGATAGAACACACAACTTTTTTCGGCAATTCAATAACCACGATTCATTATGATAATATTACCCATTTAAAGGTTTTTGCTTGATCATTTCATTCATAACAAGTAAGAATGTTGCAGTCAAACGTAACAGACTGCTCAATACTCGATCACAGTACACAGAAGTTATTATTGTTATATTGGAAAAATATTGAATATGTATATTTCGTAGGAGCGGGTGTGCCACGCCCACATTTTTCGGCACGATTTTAAGAGAAGGTCACCCAAACACTGTCTGCCAAATTTTGTGACTCTAGCTTTAAAATTGTGGGGGATATAGATATAGGTGACCAGCTACTTTTAAAATTTGGTAACTCTAGCTCCAAAATTGTTGAAGATATATCGTTTCGTGATTTGCGGGGGCGGGATGGGACGTGGCCGGAAAATTTTCTTTAAAAACAGTGACCAGCCATCTACGTTTAAAATTTAGTGACTTTAGCTCAAAAAATGTGGGGCGGGAGTGGGCGGGGGTGGGCGTAGGCTGGAAACTTTTGTACCCGTATTTAAAGGAGCTGACCACTAATCTACCTTTGAATTTGGTGACTCTTGCTCTAAAACTTTGGAAAATATAGCCATTTCCGATTTTTTAAGGCGGGGTGACATTACACAAAATCAATATATTAGTTTCACTTCGTGAACGAGTATAAAAAATACATCGTGAGTGATGCAGATTTTGAAGTCATTCAAAGAGCTCATAAAGAAATAATTAATACCTGCCATTTTAAGGTGACTTGTAGTCGTATCTTACTAAAAAAGGAATCCAAAGAGATTATTCTCCAATCTCATGAAAAACTCCTACACCCTGGCATTCAGAAAATAACCAAATTTTTTAAAGGAAATCAAATTTTTGCCAAAAAGCTAAGTGTTAATTAAAAATATAATAAATGAATGCAATGTGTTCAATTTAGCCAAAACAGAACACAAAGATACAAAAATGTCTTTAAAAATCACACCCACACCTGAACATTGTCGCGATAAATTCATGATCGATATTTACTCATCTGAGGTAAGCACTACGTTAGTTGTATAGCCATAAAAGCAAAGGACTGGCAACTCCTTACTGGTAAAGCCAGATAGATATGGCACATTCTCCAGTTTAGAGGGAATGACTTACAACTCAACACTACAAAAACTTGCGTAGCAGACATAGAAAGATTACATAAAACTATAAATGAAAAAATTCGCATAATCAAATCATCCGACGATGACGAAATCAAATTAAGTAAAATAAAAACAATACTTCACATATACAACCATAAAACGAAACATAACATTACTGGACAGACTAGATACTCAAATATATAATGAAAGCAAAATAGAGAAACTAAATATTGACTGGCAAAAATACGACATTGACACCAGATATAGAAAATGTCCTCTTCAGAAAGGAAAATTGGAAAACAAAAATGTAGAGCACATAGATTCCGATCATTTTAAAATTACTGACAGAAATAGAGCCAACAATTGTTGCAAAACACAGTTTAAGAAACGTAAGAAAATTAGTCAAGCCCCAGTCCCACAGGTCCCTTGTGTACAGTGATGATGTTGATTCTGTTAATCACCACAGGTCATGCCCAACAAATCCAAATTAATAACATCGCTATCAATCATGGCTACCTTCTCTTTTCAAGTAAACCAATTCAGATTGCATCAGCATTTGAACATCATTGCTTAAGAATAAATTTATCAGAATTTGAGACAATAACCAGCTTTTTTTCATTCACCAAGAACCAAATATTTGTATAAAAAATTGCTTAAGGAATTAAACGGATTAACCTTACATAAAGAAAATAGGCAGAAACGAGGACCATTTAATATAATAGGTTCCGCATATAAATATCTTTTTGGCACTCTCGCTGAAAATGATCGAGTAAAAATTCAGCAAAATTTAGAGACAATCACACAATATTCGACTACATGAGTTAAATAACGTAATAAATTTGGTGAATGATCAATGAATCGTAATATCATTGAAACACTCACATTTTAACTCATTCAGTTCATTGAATAGTAGAATGGGAATGGAGGTTTCGCGACTTAGGCTATTTAACCTCAAACTTTTAAATTACGATAAATTGGAAAATGCTAACAATCAAAATATACTATTAATTAAAACATCCTCTTCGATTTATCACAAAAATACTGAACTACTAACTATATCGCACCTACCCACTAACAAGAAACTAATTGACACAATTAAAACAGATCATATAGAAACACAGTCTTACTTTGAAAATGACAATAAAATCTATAATCAGAAATAAATAATAAATGCATCGCAAATGTATAATTTAAGGCATCCAATTTGTAATTTTATACCGATACCTACAAAGGAAATGATTAAATATGTCGAACCAAGTGTAATCTTAACATGGAAATTAACTGAAACTAGCATAATACAAAAATTGTCAAAACTCGAATAGTAACGTAAAAAAAGTTTGAAATAAAATTATTAGAGTGACACAGGGCAAACTTCAATTTGAAATATTCATCAAAGCAAACAAAATTACGCAAGAATTATAGCAGTGTTTTACTTAAAAAACGTGTGCTCTAGCAAGATCTTCATGTACTGTTGACAGTGTGCTCGTTCTCTCCGCTTCTAGCTATCCGATATTTACAATAACTGGGTCTACGTTACAAGTGTAACCGCGGCTCCGAAGTTTCTATTTGCCGTAGATGTACTAACGAACAGTTCAATCAAGTGGCCCAACGATATCAAGCGTTTTAACGCGCGGACCCATGCAAAATGCAAAAGATTGTTATAACTAGAACATAAGATCCAAAATGAGTTATGTATAGCATAGTTAGCTTTACACCTTTTAAGAGAGAGCGGTAAAAAATCCCTCGTATATCTGGTCGGGACCGCAAAACTAATTTGGCTGATTAATTCGGAAGAATCAATTTCCTCATTAATTGGTTTGCGTAAGAGCATTACACCCTAGCATGGTTCTACTATTAGAAAGAGAGGGAAGATAAGAAGTCATTTGCAATTATTTGTATGTCGTTACTGGACAGATACTCACTGGAGCTGATTACATTGACACTTTGCAGACCATATGTTCTCAGGTGTCCGAAAGTCTCAGTTCAGGAGGCTTCCAATTGGCAAAATGGTTTTCAAGCCATCAAAATTTGATGGAAAATGTGAGAACAATGAATTTCTCAACTTTAATAATATCGACTCCACAAAAATGCTGGTCTGAGGTGTACGCCAAAATTATATACATTTCGGTGTCATTTGGACAATTGATTCACCGAACTAAGCCCGTTTGAGCGTAACATATTATCAGTCGCTGCACGCACTGCACCACTCGGTATGTCGAGCATTATCAGCATAATAGCAATAGTTCTACTTGAAAGTTGTGGCCATGGAATCAAATAATGCACATATAAGTGAATTGCAATAGTTTCAAAACAGATACACGGTACGCTCATGCTAGCTACACAAGCACTCAAAAGCATAGATTCACGTTGCCTCCAGTATAGAATATGGTTTTCGACTATATATTAAAGCTAATTTACAAGGCAGCTAAAGTAACAAGACAGTTTGGAGATTCCTGCCCGCCAAAGCCAAATTTGCGGCACTTAAGACTTAGTGTATTCCCAGCCTCGAACTTTGTACGGCGTACTTGTAAGCGTAGTTATGGTCCAACATCAAATAAATCTTGGACCGTTGTAGATTCAGGCAGATTCAGAAGTCACATTACATTGGATAAATGCATCACCTTCACGACTCACTACATCTGTAGACAATCGAGTAACGGGACCACCGTTTCTCCTTGAATAAGAGGCACATTGGTTTCAAAATGCACACCTATTTTGATGACCAAAAATGAGTGCACCAGAATGCACTCTACTGTTTCGAAAATGTTTGGATTGTTTCAGTAAAAGCCAAAGTTAATGAAGCAGATAAAGTGGAGTCTCCTTGCTGATCGCTTTGCAGCTTTAAAGCCATTTTATATTTGTGGAGTAGCCTTCTGTAGCTGTGCACTAGTTGAACTATTATCAACTAATTGCTTTAAAAAATTTCATCGAATTTACTCGGACAATGTAACAAATTTTATCGGAACAAGCAATCTGCCGAATGAGCTGAATGAAGCATTCAGTCAGCAGCAGACCAGTCTACAATTGTTCGCAGCGAAGCGCGTGAGGGAGTGATGCTTTCTACTTCGCCGAGCACATAATTTCCGGAGACTATGGGAGTAAGCTCGACCACCTTGCCGATGTGGGGGCGATACTCTACACTCGGCATCTCATCCTGCTTACCCGGGATACATACGACGGGAGGGCATTGACTCCTGGCAACTAGTTCATCGGCTTTTTGGTGCCGCAATGATCAGAGCCGAAGAAGCCAGACATAGAACTTTCGTGCTCTTGCAGGTGGTACTTCTGGCTGGCGTGACCCAAGGACTACGTCCACAGCCGAATCAGGGTGGCCGACGTGAAAACGGCCGTGAGTGTAACGGCGGCCAATTCATAAACACTCAGACAGATTATGAACTTCTCAATCATAAATTGAATTTCGACATTAATGCTATGTCATACGATTTTGAAACTACATGACCAAACGTATGAACATACATTCGTGTCCGCCGTCACGAATAATAACAAAACCACCACAAAGAAGCTTACTAAACACCAAAGCAATAACGTAAAAAAGACTAGAACTACTCCAAAACATAAGTTTGGAAACCTGTGTAAGATAACGAATTTTAAATTTTTAAGAGATAATAACTATTAATTTGACAACTATATCTCAAAGATGAGCGTTTATGCACTCTGCGCTATATCGGATCGCATTCACGAGGACAACACACCATCTCAACAAAATCGTCGGAGTCCCAAATAGATGCGACGGTCGAATCAGGGTAGCTCCAATATCGAGCAAGGACTTTCGGCGAGACTCCTACGGGCAACACGGTAATAGAGCTACCGTACTGTACCGTCAATTCGCTTCAAAAAGCAACACCTGACTGTGCCACGAGTGGGCAACAAGAAACATTTAAGGATCGACACTTAGATAGGCTCTACTGCCAATCTCGGTAACACACCTGGGGTTTTTTTTAGCTCTTTAACATTTACCAAGACATTTCGCACAAGCCAATTCGTGGTTAGATTGCAGCCGCTTAAGAGGAAAGGGTATTATTGCTATCTGGGCGACCAGTGTCCCTTTTATAAATCGAAGAAATCATAACTGGGCGGGACCCTATGGACCGAAGCTCTGCCGGGAGTGTGGGGTATTTTTGAACTCTTTACCATTGCCTAAAACTTTTGGTGAAATGCACCAATAATGTTCTTTGTGCTTGACAAATGTTTGCGTAGGCTTAGCAACACCAACTGTCCTCTACCAACAATTCGCCTTGCTGTTGCTATGCTCAAAAACCAATTCAGATTTAAATATTAACCACCTAAGAGGAAAGGATTTCTTTCTGGGCGACTCTTTAACAAGTCGAAGAGATCTTTGATGCGCGCGACCCAATGAACACATGTATGTGTGTATGAATACAAGGGGGTTGAAATTTATGTGAACACAGGGTTCAGGGTATCCCCTAGTCGGGCACTCCCGACTAGAGCCCCTTACTTGTTTTTATTTTTAACTTTTCTTCCTTTGCTCGCTTGTAAATTTAAATTATGCCAGTTTTATCATTTTTTAAAGCAGAAACAAAACGTTCGTTTCGATCTTATCAGCCAGAGATTTTGACTTTTGGGCAGCCGAAGCTATAAACGAAAACCGAAAGAACATCGATCAATACAAAAACTTAAACAAATTCCCAAACTTTTTTTCGTTTTGGACGAATAATTGTCGCTATATATTTGGAGTGCACTATTAAGAGGCTGAACTTTATCCAGCAGCTGGCGCAAGCGTAGGAAAACACAATTTCTTCCTATTGAAGCTCTTTGGGACTATGTCCGGAAAAAATTAATGCCCGCACTTAAATTGGCTGTGAGATTCAGAATTGTCTTGGATCGCAAAATCTAGTACGAGTGTGGGCAAGTAGGTGTTTCGCAGTGCTTCCCAATCTGGAAATGGGTATTTATTAAAAATAAATCGGTCAAGTTAGAGACGTTCCGAAGATTTATGGAGCGTAGCTTGATCCTACCCAAATGGAAAATAATTTCCAACTATCCAGAACCCATTGAAAATGGGTAAATCAGGGTGTAATGGTTCTGTGCAAATGTGTGTAACAGGCAGAACGAAGTATCTCCGACCCCATGAAGCATATATATTCTGCCCGTCTGTCTGTCCGTCCGTCTGTATGAACGCGTCGATTTCAGAGACTACAAAAGCTAGAAAGCTGAACTTTGACTTTTTAAGTTTGTGTATATCATACGCAGATCGACTTTATTTCAAATGATCGATAACTTCGCTTATTTTCGATATGTATCGGTTTTTTGACTCGGATTTTTGAGAATATCTTAGAAACCATAAGAACTAGAGCCACCAAATTTGATTTAAGCTGTTCGCGTGAAGCATACGCAGGTAAAAAAACTGCGGATTTGGGCTTTAGTTTGTATATATATTTCAATGATGTTGTTAAGCCCTGAACATTTCATTAAGATCATACTCTTAGTTTAGAAGTTAAACATGATTTTCCATAGTGGGGCCAAGCGCAGCAGCTGTTCGGGCATTCCGGACCTTCTCACTTGTTAGATATAAATTTATGATCCATTGTAGAGACACAAAACCATGTGCGGCTAAAATACAAATTACTGACATGTTTTTTTTTTCTCTCACGTATAGCTCAATCTATTGGCTGGATCACTCTGCGAAATAAAATAGAACGAAAGTTAAATTGTCTGAACAGTTTTACAGAATTGGAGAACGACTTACAGCACTATCCAAGGCAGCTCAGCTTTTCCCATTTATCGCATGTATAAATTATAGCGCAATTGGAATTGCGAAAAACGTTAAATTTTGCCTAGTTGCACAAACTAACGATGAGCTTTAAGAAACATCATTCGTTCGTTCTCGCATTCGCAACGGTCGTGTTTTTTTCTTGCGCCTCGAATTGTCTAATTTTTACTAATCCAATCCATCTAAATTTCGTTTTTTTGGCCTAAAAATTTTATTACAACAGTGTGATTCATTTTCGGTTGTGTGAAACACATTGTTTTGGTGATTTATATTCTTTGAAATTAATTTTCATTTGAGTTCAAATACAACAACAAACTGCAGCGCAAGCAAACTGATTGTCTTGTGCAGTTGCATTGTTTTCTTTTTGCATTTTCGCTCTTGCTGACATTCCGCGCTCTAAAACTCTCTTCAAAACTCTCTCCGCGCTAATATTGTTGTTGGTGTTGGTCGGCTGTTTTTGTTTTTTTTTCTTCTTTTTCATTATTTTTGCTTTGGTTAATCCCGTTGCTTATTTCGGACGTCGCGCCCGCGCTGTTTATTGTTTGTATTGTTGTTGTAAGTACAAATCAGCATCAATCTAATTTTAACCCGAGTGTGCCTATTTTTTCATTCATTTTTTTTCTTTTTCTCTCTGAGCAGAATAATTTTGTTTTATTTCTGTATTTATTCTTTTATAATGTTTGTCTGTAATAAGAAAGATTGCCAGGTGCGTGCAAATGTAAAGATGGGATTTGTTTGCTGCTGGCTGTGTGACAATATGTCGCACGAAAAATGCGCTGGCCTCAACGGCCGTATTATCGACCTGATTGAGTCCAAATAAGGTTTAAGGTGGACTTGCGAGTCCTGCAGGGATGTTGAGAGAGACACGATGGGATTCATGAGGCAGACAAAGAGGGGCTTTGGGGATATCTTCGGCCAGTTTAAAAAACTGTCCGACGGTTTCTCCGCTCTGGATAATAAGTTCAAAGGTATGAAGCTTTTGAACGAATCTCCAAGGCGTAAAAAGCCAATTTTAGGCTGTTTGATTGGCCCAAATGAACTTTCTGCCCCTGCCGAACTGCCCACTACATCCGCTCATAATTTACAATTAATTAATTTTTCATCCCCCTCTCCACACATCAAAGACAGAAGTGACCAAACCAACATAGTTCCCATGGATGTTGCTCCTTCTGATCCCGATCCTTTTCTGATTCGGTAGTTATTAGCCCTGTTGACACTGATAAACTTTCTGGTGCTAGTAAACCAACCGCATCAAATGGTCAATTATTCAAGGCTATTGTTCCATTAAAAGCTATAGCTAAGGTTCCAAATGTGATCCTTGTAGGTGTTCCACAAAAAAAACAAATTTTTGTTTCTAGGCTTGCCCCTGATACTACATCTGATGATGTGAAGGCCTTTATTCTGGCTAAACTGAAAGCCAATATTACTGTGGAAAAATTCAAATTTTTATATATTCGGGAATTTTTGTCTTTTAAATTAACTGTTCCGGCCGAACATTTCAGCAAAATTTGCTGTAAAAAGTTCTGGCCAGACCACTTAATCATTAAAGAAAAATCGTCTCCGATTGCATTTCCGCCTCCTGCTGTCAATCTAAGCCCACCTCTTGCAGTCTCTGTTAGTACAAAAAACTAACACCCTCCCTCTCACTGGGCTACCAGAATATAAGAGGTCTTTGTAGCAAACTTTGTAATCTTTATCTTAGTAGCCTATATTTCATTTTCATGTCATAGCCTTCTCTGAGACATGGTTAAAGCCTGACATCCTAAATTCTGAAATACTATCTAACAAATTCTCTATCTACAGAAAAGACCGCACTTCTCGTCGTGGTGGTGGTGTGCTTATTGCTGTTGATGCTGATTTATTCTCGGAGATAGTAATAACTAACGTTGGTACAGATATAGAATTTGTTGCCGTCAAATTGTGCATTAATGGTGTCTGCCTTTTTATTACATGTATTATTCCTCCTTCCTCAGATAATTCTGTCTATTCGATGCACTTTTCTGCTATACATACTGTCCCCGCTATGCTTTCCGATCGTGATTTTCTTGTAGTTCTGGGTGATTTCAATATTGCTGAAACTACGTGGATCTCTAGTCCATTCTAGACCATTCTAACGTCTTGAGTTCCACGACCCAAAATGATTTTCTCGATAATTTATTTGGGATGTCATTATGTCAAATCAATGCTATCCCAAATTGTCTTAATAAAATGCTTGATCTTGTTTCTGTTTTGGATCAATCTTTCTTGTCTGTTTCCCGTACTGAGCCTATATCATGTCCGGAAGATCCCTATCACCCCACTTTAGAGGTGTTGATTGATTTATCTGCCCGGGTACTAAGCCCTGGTAGTAAGCCTCCAGAGCGAGCTCGCCAATTTCAGAAAACCGACTTAGGCAAACGAACTCAGCTCTTATCCCAGACTGACTGGTCTCAGCTTTACATGTGTAGGGACATGGATAGTGCAATCGAGATTTTTTATTCTACTATAAACCATCTATTCGATTTATGCGTCCCAGTTTGTGATTCAGTTACGTCTAACAATCCTATTTGGTTCACACGGGAATTAAACAATTTGAAGAATAGAAAGTCAAGGAAGTACAAGAAGTTCAAGGAAACTGGCCCTTTCTTGGCTTACACTCAATATCTGATTGCTCGATCTAATTTCTCTGTCCTCAATAACCAATGTTATAAGGTTTACTTGAAAAGTTGTAGGATACAGTTCCAGCGGGATCTTAAAAGTTTCTATAACTTCGTTAATGTGAAGCGTACTACCATCAACTCTATTTTTTGAAGAAACGTCTGCTGACTCAGATCAGGCTATTGCCGATTTATTCGCAACATTTTTTCAAACTACTTTTAGTTCGCAGAATTATGTTCCTGATATGCCATATCCTTATCATGTAAATGTTTCTAACTGCATTTTGATCACAGAAATTTCACTACTAAAAGAGCTAATGGTTATCAAGCCCGTATTTTTACCGGGACCTAATGGAGTACCAGGCTGCGTGCTTAGATACTGTGCTGAAGGTCTCTCAAAGCCTTTGTATAAATTATTTTATTTGTCCGTGGAGTTAAGTTCATTTCCTAATATTTGGAAAGACTAATTTATTATTCCTCTCCTTAAAAAAGGAAACAAGTCTAATGTTCAAAACTATAGAGGTATTTCTAAGTTGTCCGCTATTCCCAAGATTTTTGAGAAGTTGATAACTTTTCAATTACAACATCTTTGCAGATCTATAATTTCACCCTGCCAGCACGGGTCTATGAAATATAGATCTACCACCACTAACTTATTGGAATTCACGTCTTTTGTTATTAAAGGATTCCAAAATACTATGCAAACGGATGTCATTTACACTGATTTCAGTAAACGGTTTGACTCTGTTAATCATTCGCTTTACTGCATAAGCTTCATCTTCTGGGATTTCCAAATAACTTAATTATCTGGATATCTAACTATTTATCCTTAAGAACCCAAAAAGTTTACTTCAAAGGTCTTGTCTCTAAACCTGTTCAAGTTACTTCCGGAGTACCACAAGGAAGTCACCTTGGTCCGTTATTATTCACCTTATTCATAAATGACCTTCCTTCTGTAATAAACCACTCTCGGGTACTGATGTACGCCGATGACGTAAAACTTTGCCTATCGTCTACCAATTCTCTAGCTGCCCAAAGCTTGCAATCCGACCTTGACAGTTTCAAAACCTGGTGTCAAGTAAATTTATTAAATCTTAATTACAGTAAGTGCAAATTTATTTCCTCCTATAGACAAATGCCATTTTTCAATAATTATTTCCTTAATGGTAAAGCGTATTGAGTCCGTTAACGATTTGGGTATTCTTCTTGATCCCAAGTTTAAGTTTAACAATCATATTTCTTCTGCTGCAAATCGAGCTTTTGGAGTCCTGGGATTCATAAAGCGCTGGTCGAAAGAATTTGACGATCCCTATGTTACTAAAACTCTATATACTTCACTTGTTCGTCCAATTCTTGAATATGGTTCTTGTATATGGTGTCCTCAATACAAGGTTCATCAGGATAGAATTGAATCTGTACAAAAACAATTTCTGGTTTTTGCCCTCCGGGGTCTTAACTGGAATACTAATTATCGCATGCCTTCCTACCATAGTAGACTTTTACTAATAAATCTTCCCTCGCTTTCCAATCGTAGAACCATGCTTGGTGTAATCTTCTTACACAAACTAATTAATGGGGAAATTGATTCTTCCGAATTAATCAGCCAAATTAGTTTTGCGGTTCCGAGTATAAATACGAGGAATTTTTTACCGCTATCTCTTGAAATGTGTCATAGTAACTATTCTATTCATAATCTATTTCGTATCTTATGCTCTAATTATAATAATCTTTTCCGAATAATAAATAAAGCTACTTCTATTCCTATCCTGAAAACTTTAGTCCTTTGTCATCTGTCAATTTGTTCGCGATGTTCGTCACCGCACGTTATGCGGCGCGCCCCTCGGTCGGTTGGGCGGGACGTGGGTGGCATTTTGCCTGGGTCCGCGTGTTAACAAGCCGTGTTCCTTTTGTGAACGTGCCCTCATGATGATGATTTTTGTATGTTCGCAATATGAAAAACATTGAATCAAGCACTTGTATTAGGGTAATTCAGATCTTATTGCTTTGTTAACTGAAGCTACATATTTTGGAAAAAATTCCTTTGCAAATAAAAGCTTTAATTTAAATATTTTGTGTAAATGATTTGTAACATCCATATTTTGTGCATTATACCTTCCACCTAGCAAAACATCACCTAGCAATATTCTTTGCACTCAAAGCCAATGCGAATTTCGAAAGAATGCTGAAGAATTAGAATGATTTTCGCTTTTAATTATGCATCGTTTAAAAGCAAAGTAATCGTTAATGAACATTGAAATATCGTTTGTGGTGGGGCCAGAAAAGTGTAACTACACGTATATATCAAAAACAAAGACTTTATTGAGATATTTCAATTGCTGCTTAAATCAAGATTAAATCAAAACCAGTTGAGAGTGGCATCGCCACTGCAACGAGAGAGAGCGAACATTTGATCGAGCTTTTCACCTCGAGAGCAAATAGCTGCGTGGTGGGCTCGCGAGCTTCGAAGGCCGGAGCTAAAAGCAGAGCTACATATTATCGATCAAGACGTCACAGAAGACAGACGTTCCATCGATTAACGATCGAGCAAGTTAAGTGGAAGAGCGGTCAAAACGCGAAAGTTGCATACGTGCACAGCGTGAGCGGGGAAAATCGGTATCGAACGTCAGCGTGTGTAGACGCGACGTTCTGAGTAAGAATCAGACAAGTGCGTTAGTGTGCAGTGTAGTGGCGAAGAGTGCCACCACGAACGATGTAGATGACTCAGAGTAGTGTAGCAGGGCCAAAAATAAAAGGAAATGAAATGAAGTTGAGTAAATCGCATAGTGTTTCATTTACTAATAGTAGAACTATCAGCAGAACTAATATTCGTATCTAGTTTATCCTTAACGAACATTAATATTTGTAGACGCCGGTGGCGCTTTGCCTCGGCTTCGAAAAGTTCACTATCTATGTCGAGTACGGTAGCGACTCGAGCGGCAGTTCGTGGGTATCTATAGATTAAGGTTCTTGTCTTGGTCAATAGCACCGAAAATCGTTCCTTCATATAAATTGCTCATTTTGCATTTGTTTTAATGAATGATATTGTTGCATTTTAAGATTCCGCCGATGAATTATCAGCCACGAATGCAACTCTGGCGGGGAATATTAATCGAGACATGCTACTCTGTGCGTCGTGACCGACATTTGAGGGAGTTGGCAGGGCGGAATTAGGGTATACAAATATTCGCGAGCCGAGCTTAGAAAAAGGAAGAAGCTAATAGAGCACGCGAAGATTTTCGGCTGGGCGGCAACTGACGAGAGCTAGAGGTTAAATTGTCCGTCGGGTGCGGGTACAAAGGCCATCCCCACATCTAACACTTTTTGAGCAACAAAGTTCGGCGTAAGTGCGTAAGTGCGTAAATGCGTAGCGATCAGCCACTAGTGCGAGGCAGAAAACTGTCAAGGAATTAATTTATCCCCTTCTGTACAGCTTTTTTGGAACTCCGATAGGGTAGGGCGCCGAAATTAAACATTTTATTGTCGTGGTATTTATCCTATCCCGTTAACTATCGGTATTTGGCAAGACTTCGGATTCGTCCGATTTATAAGTGCAAAAAAAAATATGTGTATTTATTAAAACTCAAAACTATACATAAGAGAACATGAATCGCGAGTGAGTGTAAGGGCATGGGGAAATCACCGAAGCCATAGGATAAGTCGGCCGTCAATTTTAATTTAAGGGCAATGGGCCAACATCATTTGAATCACCCATTGCAGGAAGGGCGGGTACGCTGTAGCCGATAACACCGGGCGTGCCAACTGGACTTTTCAGTTGTGTGCATTGTAAGTAAGTTAGTATGTAGTGTTGTGTATGTTCTGTTTGTTTTGGGAATTTTTTACCGTCTAGGGGTAGGGTTGAGGTTACCCATCCCTGGGAGTACTGAGCTAGCCGCGGTTGCCATCAAATCCACAAGACGTGTTACAAATCTGGCGCCCAATTTTTTTTTTTTAAACATCAGGTTCGATGAACCGACTGTGGTGATCCTCATAATAAACGAGATGCCAAAAAAAAAAAAAAAAAATTAATTAATAAATAAATAAGCCAAAGCAACAATACCTCGCAGAGCTAGAGACTGCTCCATGGGCCGTAGTAAACCGATGCTTATAATCAAATTATTTTAATTTTTTTTGTAATTGCTCGATGGATGACGACCTTGGGACCCGGAAGCATTGTTCTTCATCGAATATACCCTGTGCTTAAGGTGACCTGTCGAGTCAATATGGCACAGGACAATTGCACCAAGAGCAAAGAAATTAAATGGCGTCTGGATTGTCGATATGTCCGAATGTCACTCACGTGTCTTTTGGAAGCAGTGCAGTTTGCTACCAGGCAATAAATCATAAGTGACAATCCAGACGGTGATGGGTTACCAGATAGGGAGGCATTCACGATTAGAGGTGAATTGTGTATTTTTGTTGTGTGTATTTCCACCAGTTTGGGTGCCGACGGAGAGATTCTATTGTGGGACGAAGTTCTCCGGATTTTCCATGTTCTAGTAACTGAGCGGGCCAGAGAATGGTACTGGCTCCATGTGAGGGAACGGCCGATTATCTGCTGGGACGACCTCCGTAGGGCTCTGCTGGCAAGATTCCGAGGTAGCTGGGATGACGTTGACAGAATGTAAGAGTTAAGACAGAGCGCACAACTTCCTGGACTCTATAACGCGAAATGTCTATGCCATGGTATTCGGTTGACCATTTGCGTGAGGAGTCCAACGAAATCGAGATTCAGGCTAGTCAGCGTAGTACCCGGTCAATATATAGCGCACCTAGATATATGGAGCAGGGCAAGCCAAATGTCAGCTCTCTGCAGGGCGACCCAGATGCCGAGCCAGAGGTCGAAGAGCTTAGAGCGAAGACGGGGAGCATAAGACCTGGAAGTAAGTACTGGATCTGTGGGTACCAAGGGCACGACTGGAGGGACTGCATAAATGAAAAGCGAAAAGTTTTCTGCTACCGCTGTGCAAGGCCGGATACCTTTGCGCCGAAATGTCCGGATTGTACGGGAAACGGCAAAGTGGGCGTAACCAGAGTGGGAGAGGCGCGTTCAGGAATAGGTCTCGTGTAGTAGGGGATAATAAGACAGATAGAATAAGTATAACTAACACGGCAACTGGAAGGCATGCGATTAGTGACTCGCAAAATGAAAAAGGCACGCGATCGGTTCACAAAGCGACGCGCCGTGAGACGAAACGTAATCGAAGCCGTAAAAAGAGATGAAAAGACCGACTCGAGAGTGTTTGCAAATGTCGGCATCGAAGGCAAAAACATAGCTGGACTTTTGGACACCGGCGCATCAGTAAGTCGCTTAGGGCGTAGCTCTCGGGAGTTTTTGGCCGACATCGGATTACCGATGGAGCGCTACGCGTCTAGGGTGCGAACGGCCTCGGCCGAGGACCGATCCATCATCGGTCGAGTACGGAGGAGGGTTACTTACAAGAGTACATCGGCTGACATGATATTCTACGTCTGCCAATACCTAGAACAGCAGGCATATCTCGGTATCGACTTTTGGCGAGTCTTTGGATTAGCTCCAAACGTAGTAGGGTCGGTTCAAGCAAGCGCATCTGTAGAATCAGTCGCACAGGATTGAACTGATCGAATGGACGGTACCGGTGAAGGATCGTCATTATCCGCTATCTCCGGCGATGTAGGATGTAGTTTGGGGGAGATAAGATGTTGGCCTTGGAAGTCATCGAAGTAAGTGATAGTCCGTGGAGTAGCCGCACTACAATTGTGCGAAGGCAAGCTCAACGCTGTCACCGTCAAAGTCGCTTATCCAATCCCATCTATCGAAGGAATACTTTCGAAAATCGATTAGACATATTACATATCCAGCGTCGACCTTAAATTCGCATTTTGGCAGATTGAGCTAGAGGAGAACAGCAAAGCATACACGGCCTTCACTGTGCCAGGGCACCCGCTCTAACAATTCGACTTTGCAATGCCGCTCAGAGGTTCTGCCACGTTGTGTCACGAAATGATGCCCTTCACGGTTATCACCGACCACGCCAGTCTTAAATGGCTTATGTCACTACGAGACTTGGATGGACGCCTAGCTACATGGCCTTTGAGCCTGCAGCATTTCGACTTCCAAATTGAGCATCGAAAAGGTGCTGAAAATATAGTCGCTAACATTTTTCACGCAGTGTTGCGGAGCTGTCCCTATATTTGGAACAGTTGTTGGGAATGTAGACACCGGCTTTTAAAGCGGAAGCATACTGAGAGTTAGTAGAAGAAGTTCGCAAAAACAAAGCTCGATTGCCAGGCTTACAGGTGCAAGACGGACTGCTATACAAACGAACTGAATTTGAAAAACTGGTGGATGAAGTCGAAGGCACGTTGTCTAAATTGTGGGTACCAGAGTCGCTATGTTCGTCACTCATAGAGCAGGATCACGTAGACGCGAATGCATCTCATGAAGGCATAGTAAAAACGCTCCATTTGCTCCGAAGACAGTTTTACTGGCCTAACATGGCTGCTCAGGTGAGGGACTATGCAGGTAGATGCGATCTGCAATGAAACGAAGGCACCGAACCATCAGATGCAGGTATCCATAGGTCAGGAGGTAAAGACGGAACGCCCCGAGGTCAGGGAAGGGTCATGCTTGGATATTCGTGGTCGTCGTCGTGGTGCACGAAGTCTTCTTCAAGTTCGCTGTTCCTAAGACAATCCACTTCGTCATCGGCTGGCAATTTGTGTCCAAGAAGTTTAAAAAAATGATCGACGCCTTCGGAATAACCCATATGAAAACGGCCATCTACTCCCCCCAAAGCAACGCTACGGAGCGGGTGAATCTCATTTGGAACAGGACCATCGGGAATAGAATGTCTTTCTGTCTTTCTTTTTTTGGCCAGCACATGTATCTGAATGTATCTTGCGCGGAAATTGCGGTCCATGGGTGAACACTCGATCTCCGATTAAGGGGATAGTCTCGTGCAAGCACAGGTCAAAAAGCACCTACACCAAGCCCACGAGCGCAGCCGACAGCAGTATGACAAGCGTGCACGTAAAGTTATAAATAAGCTGCCGAGTAGGTGTGGCCTACGTTGGGCGATGCGGAAGGTGGGCAACCACGAGAGAGGAGTCAACAAATGCGCACGACAATTTTAATCGTTCATGGCGACGCATAACTCGAAATTCTCGTGTGGTGTTGCATTTGAACTTTTCGCTGATGAATTATCAGCCACGAATGCAACGCTGACGGGGGAAATTAATGGAGATATGCTACTCTGCGCGTCGTGACCGACATTGAAGGGAATTGGCAGGGCGGAATTAAAGTGTTCAAATATTCGCGAGCCAAGCTTTTGCATGCTCCAAAGAGACTACCCTGGTGTCTCTCCTCCGTCACCTGACTGCACGCAGCACACCGTTTTTTCCGGTACAGAATTTAGCAATTCCGGAACGAAATTATAAACAACCGACATCATTCCAACCGTGAATCGAACAGAGTGAGTTCGTCCGGCACGCAACTGAAGTGCTGTGACCTGCCAATATTTTGTTCTCTGCCGAAGCCAAAATTAACTGGTCATTTCGACCAAGATAGTGCCGCGGTGCATGTCGTCTTTGAAATAAATAGCTATTACCGCCGCCCCCGCTAAGAGGCAGTATTATGTGTTTGTCAATGTGTTCGTTTAGTAATTAAGTAAACTATCAGTTCAATTATTTATTCGCGTATTTATTCCATAATTTATTCACATATTTATGCAATTATTTATTTCCGTATTTATTTCATTATTTATCCCAGTATTTATAAAAGAAAAAAACGTGTTATGTCAAATTCGACATCAGATTTTGCCAAATTTAATCCCTTGTTGGAAGAATTCAAGCCACTAGTGCGAGGCAGAAAACTGACAAGGAATTAATTTACCTCCTTCTGTAAACCTTTTTGGAGCTCCAATAGGGTAGGGCAGGGATTAGCAATTAATCAAGTAACCTTACAGTACACCTGCGCCGTATATAAATATTTTATTTTCGTGGTATTTATCCTATCCCGTAAACTTACGGTATTTGACAAGCCTTCGGATTCGTCCGATTTTTAGAAATTCCGTTAAAAATTCGAGTAACGCCATATATTGACTACAATTGTTGGCATAAGTGCAAAAAAATATGTGTATTTATTAAAACTCAAAACTGTAAGCAACAGAAAATGAATCGCGAGTCATTGTAAGGGCAGGGGGGAATCACCGAAGCCATAGGATAAGTCGGCCGTCTATTCAAACTTATGGCCAATGGGCCAACAACATTTGAATCCCCCATTGCAGGGAGGGCGGAAACGCTGTGGCCGATAACACCGGGCCTGCCAACTGGTCTACTCATTTGTGTGCATTGTAAATAAGTTCGTATGTAGTGTTGTGTAGGTTCTGTTTGATTTAACAATTTTGTACCGTCTAGGGACAGGGTTGAGGTTACCCATCCCTGGGAATACTGAGCTAGCTGAGGCTGCCCACCGAATCCACAATACATAATTGATGAGCAAATAATATATTTATTTAATTGTAAGGTCAAACAGCCAGCAAATTAATTCGGGCGACTTTAATGAGACATTAAAATCCGTATTTCGTAGAAGATTTGGCTAAAAAAATGTATATCGACAAAAAAGTGTCTAGCTTTTAAATGTTGTTATTTTATTATCTGTCTACCGCCTTATTAATGTACCTATATAAATAAGTGGGTCACGAACAATAAAAATGTTTCGACTTTTCCCCGAATTAATAATTTTCTTAAGTCACAAATTTATAGTTGAAAACCAATTATTTAAACCGAAAAGTGTGTATGACTAAGCTTTTAAAAATAGGTTACGATATTCTCGAGTAATGATCAATAACGCAAGATTACCTCTGAAAAAATACGAAAAAAATACCAGATATTGAAATTTTTTTAAAAAAAATCTCACCATAGAACATTTTTATACCATGAACCCATTGAAAATGGGTAAAAAGACATATGATATTACAGAATCTACAGCCGTTTAGTCTTACTTTGGGCTTTGGACTGGGCTCTGCTTTAAATGTGTCGAGATAGTGCAATCACGATTTTTATACTCGTTCACGAAGTGAAACTAGTATATTGGTTTTGAGCATTGTCCGTCATGCTGTCCGTCTGTCCGTCTTCCCGCATGAACGCAATATTTTTCGGCGCTATTGAAGATAGCGACTTGAAACTTGGAATATATACTTGTAGTTATCTGCTTCAAACAAAGTATTCAGATTTTTGTCCCACGTCCACTGGGAGGCTGGCAAATCGATAACATGTCGATACACCTCAAATCGCAACTCGATTATAGTTGAATATCTCCTACAATATTAAGAGAGTGACCAAATTTGGTATGTAGATTGCTGGTGATCTCCTCCAAATAAATTTCCAAAATTGATTTCCCGGCCACGCCCCCTATAACGCCCCCAGCGCTCCCGCCTTAAAAAATCGGAAAAGGCTATATCTCCCACAGTTTTAGAGCTAGAGTTACCAAATTTTGAATATATATTACTGGTAAGGTCCCCCAAACATCGCAGAAAACATTTTCTAGCCACGCCCCCTTCCGCCTCCGTAATCGCTAAAATCGATATATTTGCAAGCTCAAAACGGTAACATGTGTATAATTTACACAATTTTAAAGCTAGAGACACCAAACTTAATATGTAGATTGCTGGTCACCTCCCCAAAAAATTGATATCTCGGCCATGCCCTTTAGAACGCCCCCCAGACACCCCGCCTTAAAAAATCGGAAATGGCTATATCTTCCAAAGTATTAGAGCTAGAGTCACCAAATTTTAAAGGTAGATTTGTGGTCAGCTCCTTTAAGTAAGGATACAAAATGTAACGCCCACGCCCACTCTCTTAAGATCAAGCCGAAAAATGTTGTCCACACTCACCCCAGCCCCTACGAAATATAAAAATTCTATATTTTTCCAAAATAACAATAGTAACTTCCGTGTACTGTGAGCGAGTATTACGCTGGCGGTTACGTCCCACTGCACCGTTCTTACTAATTTATTTAACTTTAAACCATCTATTTGAGGAACGTATCTCGGACTGTAATTCAAGTAGATATAACATACCTGTTTGGTTTACACGTAAATTAATCAATTTACAAAATAAAAAGTCAAAAACGTACGGGAAGTTCAAGAAATCTGGATCTTTCTTGGTTTACACTCGATATCTGATTATATCGATATAATTTTTCTGTCCTAAATAACCAGTGTAGTAAGCATAACTTGAGAAGTCCACCGGGATCCTAAACGGTTTTATAAGTCAAGTCAATTTATTAAGTCTTAATTACAGTAAATGCAATTAAATGTCGATTTATAGACAAGTGACCTTCTTAAATAATTATTTTCTTAATGGTAAACTACTTAAGCGTAGTGAGCCGGTTTTGGGTATCCCTCTAGATCCCAAGAATAAATCTACTGCTGCTAATCGAGCTTTTGGAATCCCGGGCTTCATAAAGCGCTGGTCGAAAGAATTCGACAATCCCTAGTAAGACTCTATACAATTCACTTGTTCGTCCAATTCTTGTCTATGGATTTTGTATAGGATAGAATTGAATCTACAAAAACTATTACTGCTTTTCGACTTCCGGGATCTTAATTGGAATTTTAATTCTCGCATGCTTTCATTCCTTAGTAGACTATTACTAATAAATCTTCCCTCTCTTTCCAATCAAAGAACCATGTTTGGTGTCATCCTCGTACACAAACTTATTAATTGTGAAATTGAATCTTCCGAATTAATCTGGCTTCTCTTCAATTGTCGAATAAATCTTTTGCCTTTTACTAAAGTTTTCCGTGGATGAGTCTAAACTCAATTTTTTAGAGTGCCTGGCGGTGAATGCTGCTGGGCCAATAATGATTCAGCAAGAAGAAGATGCAGCAGATAGGTAGCAACAACTACGACTGGAGTGAAAAGGGACTGCTGCAGGAAGAAGTCGAGGTCTACGTGCTATTTGTCAACACAACAAATCGCACTTTAGATTTGTACTGGGTACGCGATCCCGATACGTAAAACATTAAATTCACGCTGAAGCCCAACAAAGGGGAGCCCGTCAACACGTTCAATACGCACATTTGATTCTTTCGCGATTACTACTCTGGCGAACGTATGCATGTGTGATCGAAGCGTTTGTTTGTCCCTGTGCGCATACGTGTTCCCAGGGATCCGCAGCATCCAGAAGCTCTGTGCGATGTGCGTAGCAAAGTACTGATACACTTTCTCATGCGCACGCTCAGGGAGAACTGCTTGTGGCTGATTGTTAGGAGATTAAAACGCACATACAACGAACCACGCGCCTTCATTAACAATTACATGATACCTCTTACGCTAAAGCTAAACAGTTGCTTCTATTCGTGAACACCATCGAGTACTACTGCAGAGAGGCCCATTACAATAGGTAGAAAATGATTAATCGGCGGTAAAGGGTAATCGGCACTCGGATGTACTAAAATATCTATCATTGAGTACCGCAGTGATAAGATGTGCTATTATTATATGGAGGAAAGAAAAGCCAGGCTTGATTTTCAAATAATTTAATAAAATTTTGATTGATTTTTGTAAGTTTTTTTCTTTTTGCTTTTTGCTTTTTCTTAGGTAGAAATTGGCTTGCATATATGCGTTCATATATGTTGTCTACAATTGCATTATTATTTTTTTTGTAACTTATCATATAAGAGAATACTTACAATTATACGTTTATGCACATATGTATACGAATCTAAGTAATCATTTCGAATATTATATTGTAGTCATAATAATATTTTCCACGTAATAAGTAATGTTTCTTCTGCTCCTATTCTTAAAACGTTAGTTTCTTTGTCATCTGTCCATTTGACAGCAATTTTCGTCAGGTGGGTGGCATTTTGCGTGGATCCGCATGTTATGGGCTCTTAAATGTAATTATTTGGCCAAATATTATCTAGGCTATAATTGCACTTCGACAATTATAGATTTTGGGGCTCTCCGATGCGTGGGCAGACACATTGCTCAAATTATGGTCGCCGAGGCGGCAGGCAAAGATGTCTGTAACATGGTAGAACTCACTCAAAAGCCAAGAGAAACGTCCGCCGTCTATAGAGATGAAGAGCGGCGGCCCAGTACGTTTTAGTAACACTGTCACAAAACTTGTTGCAGCTGCCCAGCTTAACAAAACTTGACCTTGTCAATGGCACTTAATACGCTGACTACCTGAACTATTTTTCTGCCGCTACGTTGCTATGCTCGGGTCGATCATAATCTCTTATGAAAATCCGTTGTCCCCACTCGCTCTCTCACTCTCGGTATGTCCGACTTTCTCTATGCTCTTAAAATGTTATCATGGATCTACCACCGGGTTAGCAACTATCGATAGTTCGTGGGATAATTCTGTTGATTGCAAACTCAAACACATACATAACACTGTCTAAACCTGCAAGCATTTGCCCACATTTATTCACAAGCTGTGTTCTTCGATCGATGTGGTTTTGACGGCTATGTAATGTACTGGTCACCTTTAAAAAATCTGAAATCTGTACTGCCTGCTTCACGTAGATGGATCTTTACCTCGTCCTTCTGCCTGTTACATACATGTGCACAAAACTGTTATACCGTTTTTAAATAATTTTCATAGGTTCAGGGTATAAAAATACACCGGACACATCAAGCACAGCATTTATGCAAAAATTTCACATATGCGCTGTTGCTTATAGGCGATATATTCTGTATTAATGATCATAGCACAAATAAACTTATAATCTGATATAAATACATTAACTCAGATCCTTTTTATGATTACTTTCTCAATATGGGGTAATATTTAATCTCTAAATTGTAAACGCTTAAACGTTTTCTTATGAGATCAATCAAACACATTCGTATTTTAAATATGTTTCTTGCACATGGTCCAAACAGAGCTAAAGATATAGTTGCAGTCGTAGATGTGATACCGAGGTGGATAAGACATATCTTGGGAAACAAACGTCGGTGGAAACGTCGCATTTGTATTATAACGTGATTATAAATAATTTAATATTTATCGTGAAATGCTCCTTTACCTTAATAGTATACTTGTAAGTAGTTCGTTAATATCGCTCATCTCTATTAACTAACCAACAGATAACAAAACTAAGTTTATTTTGTGGAAGCTCGGGCTTCAACAACTTGTTTGATACAAACCGTTTAATAGCGGTTTATTGGTGTTTAATAAATATGGTATCAATTCTTTACTAACTAAGTGTATCTATCGTGGAAAAACGTATATATTTGCGGTGACATTGCTATTTATCGTGGCTTACGTATTGATTTTAAACAAAACTTAAACGCATAATAGGCATATCTACATATATGAAGAACCAACGGTAAAAACAATGCACTCTCAAGGACAGGGTCAACAAACGCAGCAGCATTCTACGACACATTCCCTTCTGCAACAGCAAAATCATTTGCCTAACAACAATGTAGTTGGAAAACCTAACGAACACCAATCTCTGTCAACCGTGGGTAAGAAAAATATTATTTTAATACTTGTACATATATATAAACGTGAGTATGAATGTGAACAGATTAAATTTATATTGGAATACTTCTTCAACACACATACATATGTAGAACGACAAGTTCAGTCAGTTTGTTATTTTTCTGAAATATATTTCTTTTTTATTCCCTGCACCAATTGATAGGTAACAAAGTGGTTTTGTGACAATATATGTGACAGATTGTTTGTCTGATCGGCTGTTCGTCTGTTTGTATAAATTCGTCGATCTCAATGAACATTAGAGATAGACTTTCAATTTTGAATATAAGATCCTGTATATGTTAACCTACGTAAGACATATTTAAGCATATAGGAGCTAGAGGACATGGATATAAATTTGATTTTTCCAATGTCAGTATTTCTTTATTTGTGTCTTAAAGCAATTTTGTTTGACGACTGATGAGTATAAGACCCAAAACATCAAATATATATTTGAACTTATCTGTGTAAATAAAGTGTGATGCTTAGGCTCGCCCACTACGCTACGGCTAAACACTTACTTCCCACAGTTTTAAAACAAAAGTTCCCAATGTCATAAGCATCGAACTATAAACATTGTAAGTATTTAAGAATGAAGTTACCATAGTATGGTATGAGATGCGAAGAAGTACATATGATGTGGGGTCTCCTCCCCCATGCCATACGATCTAACATTCGTAAATTGAGTTTTTGTATTAAATTCTTTCTCTTTTTGTTTTTTGTTTTCAAGATATCTTAACGAAACTTAGCACTGATAAATCTTAATATGGTGCTAACATATAAACAAAATATCAACATCGGACTACTAACAGTGTTAAGATCCCTCTGAAAGAATCGTTCGAAAAATGAGTTTTGTATTATTATTTATATTTTATATTTTTTATACTCGTTCACGAAGTGAAAAGAGTATATTGGGTTTTTGCAATGTTCATCCATCCGTATGAACACAATTTTTATCTACGCCAACAGGGAGTGTGGCAATTCGATAAAATCAATCTATCTTCCTCAGTTTTGAAACTAGATACAAAATGTTTTTTGCAAATGCGTATGCATCTCCGATAAAGTATATACAGCCGTTGACAACTAATTGGAAACGCTCATCGCCCTTTTGTATTTACTGTACTCAGGACAATACCAGCAGTCCTAGCGAAATATTTTTATGCATTTTCTCTTCCTCCATTATTCTTCTTTAAATTAACGGAAAAAGTTCTATCTTTGGATTTTGTAATAATTGCGATTAGTGCATTGCGAACCATGGTTTATGTGTGACAACTAATTGGAAACTCATTCGATTTGGCAAAGAATTTGTCATATTTTTAAAAGTTTTGCAAATATTTCAGTATTTTTTTTTTGTTTTTAGTTCTTACAATGTATTTGTAATAAATTTGGTCATTAGAACATCGTCAATCAAATTTAATGTTGAAATCGAGCGTGCAGCTATTCGTAAATCAATTATAGAGCGTCGGAGCTCCGGCAGGACCTATCAGGGTACAGCAACGCCGTTAAATTGTTAAAAACAAATTGTTTTTAATGCTATTGACTATTTTATAATAAATTCTACAACAGAAAACGTTTCACGAAAAAAAAGACAGCGCAATAGTTGCAAAATCATACGTTGTCAGATTATATTGAAGTCCACATTTAATCCTAGTAATGTCCTGTATATATTCATCGCGAAAATGTTGATTAGTTTGAGCTTAGAAATATCAAAACTGATCATTTTTAGATGGTTGATTAAAGCTAGCCTCCATGGGCGCTTTTCACGGACGAAGTTACTTGTGACTATCAAGCAGAGAAAGCGTAGAATAGAATTTGCTAAGAACCATGTTGATTGGGATCCGACAAAATAGAAATATTTGGTCTGGAGTGATAAAATAAAGATTCATTGTCTTGGTCTGGATAGTAGAAAACGTGATCGACGACCAAAAATCTAGGAATTAAGTCCTAGATATGCATTAACCATTGTAGAGCATGAAGGTCGCAATATTAATGCATGGGCAATCTTCGCCTGGAATTGAGTTGGCCCTATACACTGCATAAAAGGCATACGCGCCAAAGCGAAATATGTTAACATGCTTTATAATGTTTTAATAACGTGGTCGGATAAAAATATGACCGTTATTTTGAGTTTCCAGCAGGATAATGGTTCTAAACATAAAGCGAATCGAACGAAAACATTTTTCCAAGCAAAATCCATGACTGTTTTCAAGTGGCTATCGTTGAGCCCGGAGGTTAATCATATCGAACATTAATGGGATAACCTTAAAAAGTCATCGCAAAGCAAAAAATAATGAATTTTGATATATTATTCAAAAAAGTTAGAAAGTTTTGGTATGTAATACCTGCATAAAGGTGCAAGTACCTTATTATACAAATATAAGGTCGATGCGTAGCTTTTTTGATGCAAAATGGATTTCCCACAAAGTAAGGATACTATATTAATCTATTATGAATTTTTTTAAAATTATTTGTTATGTTTATCTTTTGTTTTTTTATGTTATTATGTTCGTTTCCAATTAGTTGGCTCGGTCGAACATGCTCATTTTATAGAAAAACCTCCATTATATATAAATATATATGATCTGTTGAAATCCAACTTTATATTTTGTTTCGTTAATATGTACCACACTTAAAAAATGTTTAACTTTTTCGGTGCCCATATAAAGTTTCGGAAATATATATGATGACACTTAGTCAAAACCATCGTTTCCAATTAGTTGTCAACGGCTGTATATTCTTAAGCAGCATCACTAGAGTCTGCATGAACCCGTCCATTTTAGAGACTGCAAAAGCTAGAGAGCTCAACTTAGAGTTTTTGAACTCGTGATTTTCTGTATGTATGTATGAATGCAAAGGGGTTTAAATGTGTGTAGAGAGGGTTCAGTGTTTACCCTAGGCGGGCGCTTATTACTAGAGCGCCTCACTTGTTAAGTCCTGAAAATTTCATAGTCCTACTTTAAAAAATATTCGGGAATTTAGTTTTCATAGTCAAGCACAGTCTCTGAGTAAAGTGCACAGCGTGAGGTACATGTGGGTATGTGTTTGTATGTGTATGTATGGTTTTGTGTAAATAAATAATATGTTTATACACACATAAGTATATACATATATATGTATGTACAGTTGCGGCAAAAAAAATAGCACTGCGTCATATAAAATTCTTTGATGCAATACATCTTTTGTTTTTTTTGTAATTGGTTTAATAATTTTGTTGTACAGTATAGGCTTACATGTGATCTCTCTGAGAGTAATGTGTTTATGCTCAATTTGCTAACGGTTTTTTCTGTATAACGCATCTCAGCAAACGATGTGCAAAACAGAGCGGCAAAAAAAATAGCACTGATAACTGATTTTTTGAGATTCCGAGGAACAGACTGCAGGTGTTCGGCGACATGATGATTGTTGTTGTGTCTGCGGACAGTAAATGCGTCGTATTGCAAAGTCGAGTCGCCACACTATCATTAAGTTAAAAAAAATTATTAATTATGGGTCGTGGAAAGCATTGTATTGACGAAAAGAGGAAAATCATTAAAAAGCTTAGCGAGGAAGGCAACACCTACGCTCAGGTGGGGCAAATCGTCGGTTGCTCCAATAAAATGATTAGTAATGCCTTAAATTATAAAAATAAACCAGAAACACGCGGTAGAAAAGCCGCAATGTCTAATTTGCTGGTGAACAGACTGGTTCGCGAGTGCAAGAAGGCCCCCTTTAAGCCGACTACTGAGCTAAAGAAGGAGCTTAACATATCGGCTTGCATTAAGACAGTTCGGAATCGCTTAAAAGATTATAAATTAAGTGCCCGTAGTCCGAGAAAAGTTCCACTTTTGAATGCGAAGCATGTGGCAAAAAGAATAGAGTTTGCCAAAGAGCACCTGAATTGGCCGGCAGAAAAGTGGAGAAACATCCTATGGTCGGATGAAAGCAAAATCGTGCTATTTGGAGGAAGAGGATCTCGATCCTATGTACGGCGACCCCCCAATTCGGAATACCGCCCGAGTTTCACCTGCAAGACCATAAAACACGGTGGAACGAGTATCATGGTTTGGGCATGCTTTTCTTATTACGGAGTAGGTCCAATACATTGGATAAAAGGTATTATGGATCAACATGTCTATTGCGATATTTTGCAAACAGTGATGCTGCCTTATGCGGAATACGAAATGCCGTTGTTGTGGGTCTTCCAACAGGATAACGACCCTAAACATACCAGCAAGAAAGCTCGTAAGTGGTTTCAAGACAGATCCCTTCACCTAATGGATTGGCCTGCTCAGTCTCCAGACTTAAACCCGATAGAGAATCTTTGGTCTGATGTAAAAAAATATGTTTCCAATGCAAAACCAAGGAATAATCAGGAGCTGTGGGCTATCATTCAAGAATCATGGAGCAATATTCCACGGGAAAGGTGCCAAAATTTGGTCAATTCTATGCCGAGACGTTGTGCTGCTGTCATTGCTGCCAAAGGTTTTACAACCAAATATTAATACACTATATCGATAAAGAATACAAATGAATACAAATATTCCAGAACTTCCCGTTTTTTTTCTTTTTTTTTTTCGTTTTCTTAAGTTATTTTTGAAATAGTGATATTTTTGTTGCCGCCTAAAATGTTCAACGTTCACATTCTTAATGTAAATATTTCAATTTCATGTTATTATCGACGACACTTGCATTGTATTTCGATAAATTAGAGCCTAAAGTAAAAATAAAAGCCTTAAACAAGTTAAATATATGAATAGTTATACAACAAATGATCAATAAAGAAAAATGTATGTCATGGTGCTATTTTTTTTGCCGCAGCTGTACATATGTAAGAATTACAAACCTAGTAAAAAATAATTACACATCGAACAGATTTTCACATATTCAACTTTAGCAGCTTTTTGTTGTTGTTGCAATCTATGCAGAAGCAAATGAAGCAAAAGTGGGGGCTCTAGTCGGAAGGCTATCATCCCCGACTAGGGGATGCTCTGAACGCTGTCTTTACATACATGTAATTTCCTTTGCATATATGCACAGTTGCAAGTGTGGGGATGTATTTAAAATCCGAAATATTCTTAATCTGCGTATGCTCTTATAATTTCTGAGACTTGCTAAAAAAAAATCGGGTTAAAAAAATCTAACATCGATAGCAAGAAAACGAGAAGAGTGATCGACAATTTGAAGTAAACTTGGTCTGCGAATTGTATACACGAACTTAAAAAGTCATGATCATCTTTCTAGCTCTTGTAGTCCCTGAAAACGATAGGCTTATACGGACGGACGGACATAGATCGACTCGTCTATTGATGCTTACCAAGAATATATATAAGAATATATATATGGGTTCGGAGATGCCTCCTAGTCGGGAGTTCCAGACCAGAGCCTCCTCACTTGTTTGCTGTTTACTTGGTTTTCTTCCGCTACAACGTCTGTCGCTCAAACTCTAATTCTCCGATTTGTTAACATCTTTGGTGTAACCCCCGCTGCCTCTGTTATATATAAATAAGGGGAAAAAATAAAGTTCAACTGTCTTAGTTCTTGTGTTGTGTAGTCTTAGTTCTAGTAGGTTGTGTCGCAGCGTCACACTCTCTGTATATCGGAATGCGTTCAGAAATAGACAACTGGTTCCGGGTGTTTACCCTTATCTGGAAATAGTGTTCCTCGTTAGAGTACAAGAATCTGACGTTTCGAGCGAATCTTGACTGCAGCTACTCTACTATATTGTCAGCTTCCGATCGCCGGTGTTTATCCTCCACTTGCAGCAGGCGTAATGGGCTCCAGCTCTTCCCGAACCAGGGCTGAACCCGAACTACCAAATCCCGTTGTGGGGGACGCTTCCACGAAGCTTAGATGGTTACACTTCGCTTGCTGAGCTGATGGCGCATCCAAGCGTCGGCGTCGTTATAGGCCAGATTCCGGGATCGACAGGTGGTATCGCCCTCACATCCATTCCACCGATTCGTTCTGGCACTGAGGTCCTATGCCGAAGCTGGCGAGGAGTTTCAGCATCATCACTGATGAGGCCTCTTTAGTCATCGTTAAGAGGGAGATCTCGCCTCTTGATTGGCCAGCGGCCGATGTACGAGGTTCCCCAATTGTCCTCGCAAACTGATCGCGATCATCTCATTATCAATAATTATCGGTTTATTGACCCAGTTTTGTATATCTTAGAAACTGTAACGCCACCAAATTTGGTTAAGAATATTTCGGATTATCGGTAGCTCTCTCAGTACTCTTCTGAAGCCCTGAAAAATGCATTAGAATCATGCTCCTAGTTTAGAAGCTATTTAATTATCATTACAATTATTTTCTATAGCCAAAACGCAGCAGCTGCTTAATGTTCACAGCGTGCAGCGTAAGTTTGTGCGCGTGTGTGTGTACGTGTAAAATTGTGTGTGTATGTATGAAAGCAATGAGGTTTAAATTTAAGGAGAGACAGGATGCACGGTATCTCCTAGTCGGGCGCCCCCGACTAGAGCCCCTCACTTCTATCTAACATTATCGCTTTTTCAGAAACTTAGTTAAATACTACTACTTCTGAAAGCAAAGTGTTCTCTAATAATTTTATGAACATTTTTAAGTGCGTGATAAGGGTTTTTATACTCGTTCCCGAAATGAAACTAGTATATTGGTTTTGTGCAATGTCCGTCATGGTGTCCGCCCGTCTGTCCGTATGAACGCAATATTTTTCGACGCTATTGAAGATAGAGACTTGAAACTATGCCAAATTATATGCCAATATATACTTGTAATTATCTGCTTCAGATAAAGTAGTAAGATTTTTGTGCCACGCCCACTGGGATCCTGGCAAATCGATAACATATCGATACACCTCAAAACGCAAATCGATTAAAATTGAATATTTCCCACAATATTAAAGTTAGAGTGACCAAATTTGGAATGTAGATAGCTGGTGATCTCCGAAAAATTTTCCGACCACGCCCACTAGAACGCCCCTCAGCGCCCCCGCCTTAAAAAATCGGAAATGCCTATATCTCCCACAGTTTTAGAGCTAGAGTCACCAAATTTTGAATATATATTACTGGTAAGGTCCCCCAAACATCGCAGAAAACGCCCCTTACGCCTCCGTAATCGCTAAGATCGATATATTTGGAAGCTCAAAACGGTAACATGTGTATAATTTACACAATTTTGAAGCTAGAGACACCAAACTTGGTATGTAGATTCCTGGTGACTTCCTCAAAAAATTAAGACCTTGATATACCGGCCACGCCCACTACAACGCCCCCAGTGCCCCCGCCTTAAGAAATCGGAAATGGCTATATCTTCCAAAGTTTTAGAGCCAAAATTTGGAAGGTAGATTCGTGGTCGACAATTTGCCGCCCACGCTCACCCCCGCTTTCTCCGCCCACGCAAAGTGCGAAAGCCTATATCTCCTACATTTTTAGATCTAGAGTTACCAAATTAAACATAGATGGCTGGTCAGCCCCTTTAACGATTTGTAAAAAAAATTTCCCGGTCACGCCTACTCCCGCCCCCGCAAATCGCGAAAAGCTATATCTCCCACAATTTTGGAGCTAGAGTCACCAAATTTGGCAGACAATGTTTGGGTGACCTTCTCTTAAGATCGAGCCGAAAAATGTTGTCCACACTCACCCCCGCCCCTACGAAATATAAAAATTCTATATTTTTCCAAAATAACAATAATAACTTCCGTGTACTGTGAACGAGTATTACGCAGTCGGCTACGTCCGACTGCAACGTTCTTACTTGTTTTTTGTTGTGTTGGGTGAATTTAATATACTGCACTTTTCTTGATCAATATTCACATCGTGAAATTACCTTGTGCGATCAACCTAACATGACATTTTATATAGTATGCTTGATCTCTCATTGTTTCTAATTAATTTAAGTAACTCTTAAATGTTTGTATCCCTAAATACATCCCTTTGCTTAATTCTTCAAAACATCCCTGGATTACTTCCAGACTACAAAACATTAAAAATATTGGATCTAAATGTTGTAAAAAGATTAAAGTCTGGTTAGAATGACTTGTTGAAATATTCCATAGCCACGTCAACCTTCTTTATTCATATCTCTCAGTGCTATGAGAATTACCTTGCCCGTTGTAAAATACAATTCGATCCAGACACCAAGACTGAAAAACGGATAAAGCAAAACAAGTTTTTCGTAAAGCAAGGGAACATTATTTCTTATGAGATAAACTAAAATTTTAATTAAGACATTCTCAGCATTTTTTATTCTATGAATGCACTCACCACTTTGTGCTAGTAAGATTCATTTTGCCTAATTTTTTCAATCATTGAAAACAGTATTGACCCAACTTTATTTGAATCCGATCACAAGCCGCAACTTTAATTTTGTTTTATTTCAACCCACACGAAACGAAACAAGAAAACAAAACTATTAGTTTTGCTTCATTCTGCTTCCCTTGGTGTGTGTTAAAATAAAAAATGTTTTTTTGACTAGCGAATCAAAAACGGTTTGCTTTGTTTGGGGGTTTTCAGCCTAAGCAATTCTATAGTTTTATTAACTCGAAGCACATATAGTTTTTTGCCTTTGTCATGTAGAAATAGAAAAAGCAAGCAATGATTCTATTGCTTTCAACTATTTGCTAACTTCTTATTATTGTCTCCTCTATTAATATGCCTTATCTTTACAACCTTGTTTCTGCTAATTTTGGCTGTGCCTATCATCTCCGCAGACTCCCTTCTTTCTGCTTTTAGTTCTTTAAACTGTTCTTACTCTCCTGGGCCCGGAAACATTCCTAGTTGTCTACTTAAAAAGTATAGTGCTTCCCTTCGTCGCCCATTGCTAAAACTTTTTAATCAATCCCTGCTATAAAGGTTGTAGGTCTGATGTATCAAACTATAGGTGCATTGCCAAACGGTCTGCTATTCCTAAATTATTTGAAAAAATAATTAGCTCCACTTTGCAACATCTCTGCAAATCAATTATTTGAAAAAATAATTAGCTCCACATGGTTTTGTAAAGAGTCAGCCAACTACGACCAACTTGCTTGAATTTACCTCGTTGGTAAATGATGCTTTGCTGACAAAAAAGCAAACTGATGTCATTTACACCGACTTCAGTAAAGCATTTGACTCTGTGCACCATGAACTCTTACTGCTGAAGCTTGACCATATACGTTTCCCTCCCTATCGCCTGGCTTAGATTTCGTCTTATTTAAAGGGAAGAACGCAGTGTTTTACTTAGATCTGAAACCTCCAAATAGTTTCATGCTATTTCAGGTGTAACCCAAGGTAGTCATAATTGACCTCCCATTTATAATATCACATGCTTGCATACGCAGATGATGTGAACCTTATTTAGTCGTACACAGATTGCCAATATCATAATCTAATCGTTTACAATATCTGAACTGTAAGCAGCTGTGGTGGAATACTGGTCATATATCTGGTGTCCGCAGTACAAAATCCACCAAGATCGAATTGAATACGTTCAGAAGCATTCCTGCTCTGTTCCTTACATGGTTTAAGCTGGGAACCCAACCTTCCTTGGCCATCGTACTCCAGCAGGCTTTTACTTCTTAATCTCCCGTCGCTAACCGTAAGACAATCGTTGGTGTTGTCTTCCTATATAAGTTCATTAATAGCGACATAGATTCCGCGTTTATTTTTGGTGGCCTGAACTTCTCGGTTTCATTTAGACCTACTAGAAACTATTACCCCTTATTCCTTACACAGAATTGTGCATTCCGTCTCGTAAGCCTGTAGGAGCCTAATAATTTATTGCTTGCAGGAAATCTTCGGGAAATCACTGACCACCCTCAGCTGGCAGCCTTCCAGTCGGGCTTAAAAAATATCCCATCGGGTAATTTTCCGCCTCTTTCCCTTCGCTTATTTCTAACTATCAAATACAAGTTCACATTCCCGAATATTTTGTTTTCAGATTAGATTTACAGTTTAGAATATATTCTGACAACTAACGCCTTTCTTTTTAACGTTAGGTTCTAACAACGTTATAATAATTAGGTTTTTTAGGGGAATAGCTGGTCGGTCAGACAAATAAAATACACCCATTGTTTATAATTCTTTAAGACTTTTAGCTCTGGTTTTGTTTATATTTATATTGTTTTCTTTTCACTTTCGTTGACACTCGCTTTGTCGATTAATTGAATAAATAAATAAACATTTTATTTGTTCCTATATACTAAACCAACCGCGAAGTGAGGAAAGATACCCATGCCAATATGTTGCCACACTACTAAAATGTTTTTATTGTATGTTTAGATCGTGAACAGTACCGTGCTCGTCTTGTGTTTTTAATCAAATTCAAGCAAATCCAGCTTTGCTTATTCTTGTAGTCAGAATGTTTTTCCAATTCCTCCACATTTCACATTCACATTTAGGAATTGTTTATTTAGCACTTTTCATATATTAAAACTTCAAAATAATAAATATTACTTTTAAATACAATATAATGACAAAATAATATTTTTTATTTTTTTCCAACCCAAAATCGTGGTAACTTAACAAATGGACATACACAGCTCACATTTTTTCAAAATATGCATAAGCCCAGAAAGAAATATGGTTCAAAGTGTTGAAGTGATCAGTAAAAATATCCGAGTTTGTATATATTTTTTTTATACCTTGAACCCCTTGAAAATTAGTATATTGGCTTGTAACAGGCAGAAGGCATAAAGCATATATATTCTTGATCAGGATGATGAGCAGAGTCGATTTAGCCCTGTCCGTTTGTATGAACGCAGCCATCTCGCAAACTACAACATCTAAAAACTTTTCTACTATAAATTATGCTATACCATACGAAGTACGAATTTATAATTTTATATCGATATTCTGGACAGTTTCATTAGTATCGATCAAAATTTTAATAGTTGGGTTTTCTTAGGTTTCTTTGCATATCTCATAGACTACAAGACCTGCAGCCATCGAATTTCGCGAAACACGCATTCGGATTTTGGATACATTCCCTCACGCGACCTATATACAGCCGTTGACAACTAATTTGAAACGAAGGTTTTGACTAAGTGTCATCATATATATTTACGAAACTTTGTATGGGCACCGAAAAACTTAAACATTTTTTAAGTTTGCTACATATTAATGTAACAAAATATAAAGTTGGATTTCAACAGATCTTATTTATCTATATATAACGGAAGTTTTTCTATACAAACTGCAGATTCGACTGAGTCAACTAATTGGAAACAAATAAAATAATATAAAAAAAAAAGATAAACATAACAAGTAATTTAAAAAAAATTCATAATAGATTAAAATAGTATCCTTACTTTGTGGGGAATCCATTTTGCATCAATAAAGCTACGCATCGACCCTATATTTGTATAATAAGGTACTTGCATCTTTCTACAGGTATTACATACCAAAACTGTCTAACTTTTTTGAATAATATATCAAAATTCATTATTTTTTGCTTTGCGACTACTTTTTAAGGTTACCCCATTAATGTTCGATATGATTAACCTCCGGGCTCAATGATAGCCACTCGAAAACAGTCATGGGTTTTGCTTGCAAACATGTTTTCGTTAGATTCGCTTTATGTTTAGAACCATTATCCTGCTGGAAACTCAAAATAACGGTCATATTTTTATCCGACCACGTTATTAAAACATTATAAAGCATGTTAACATATTTCGCTTTGGCGCGTATGCCTTTTATGCAGTGTATAGGACCAACTCAATTCCAGTTGAAGATTGCCCATACATTAATATTCCCACCTTCATGCTCTACAATGGTTAGTGCATATCTAGGACTTAATTCCTAGCTTTTTGGTCGTCGATCACGTTTTCTACTATCCAGACCAAGACAATGAATCTTTATTTTATCACTCCAGACCAAATATTTCTATTTTGTCGGAGCCCAATCAACATGGTTCTTAGCAAATTCTATTCTACGCTTTCTCTGCTTGATAGTCACAAGTATCTTCGTCCGTGAAAAGCGTCCATGGAGGCTAGCTTTAATCAACCATCTAAAAATGATCAGTTTTGATATTTCTAAGCTCAAACTAATCAACATTTTCGCGCTGAATATATACAGGACATTACTAGGAGGAAATTTTAACTTCAATATAATCTGACAATCTATGATTTTGCAACTATTGCGGTGTCTTTTTTCGTGAAACGTTTTCTGTTGTATAATTTATTTTTAAATAGTCAATAACATTAAAAACTATTTGTTTTAAGCCATTTAACGGCGTTGCTGTACCCTGATAGGTCCTGCCGGAGCTCCGACGCTCTATAATTGATTTACGAATAGCTGCACGCTCGATTTCAACATTAAATTTGATTGACGATGTTCTAATGACCAAAATGTATTACAAATACATTGTAAGAACTAAAAACAAAAAAACGTACTAAAAAATTGGCAAAATTATTCAAAATATAATATATTCTTCGCCTAATCACACTTGTTTCCAATTAGCTGTCACGCTTCAACCATGGTTCTCAACGCATTAAACGCAATTATTAAGAAACCAAAGAGTGAAATTAGACATTTAATTTAAAGAAGGATAATGGGGGAAGAGAAAAAGCATAATAATGTATCGCTAGGTCTATTGGTGTTATATCATGGGTACAGAAAGGACATAGTCATGATTCTTGTTTCCAATTAGTTATCAACGGCTGTATATGACAAACGCAATTATAATAATTTGGTTTGGTTTGATTTGGTTTTTACATAGATTTAAATGCTCTTATAACGTACTACAAATTTATTAGTTTAAAAAGACTCTAGCTCTTATAGTCTATGAGATATGCTAAGAAAACTAAAAAAAAGAGGGCTTTAGTTCGATATTAGTAAAACGGTGGAAAATATCGACAAAAAATGATAAACTCGTATTCCATATTAAATTACAGAATCTTTAGCGTTTGTATTTTCCGAGAACGCTGCGTTTATACAGACGGACAAAGTTAGATCAACTCGTCATCTTGATCAAGAATATATATACTTTATGGGGTCTGAGATGCTTCCTTCTCCCTGTTACATACATTTGAATTGTATTGTTAATGAGTCGTTATTACCTGAGGTAAAAATTAAATTCCTTGTTGTTTGTTTGGTCCAAAATATCACAGGTAGGACTTTCGATTAAAAACGTGGTCAGCCAACTTTCCCAGGTAATACTCCCTTTTTAGCGCTTAATAAGTGTACTGGTGCACTAATGTGCAGACAGATACCTGTAGCAGGTACTTTTCGATTATAACAGGTACCACTAGTAGTTAAGGGTGGGGGGCTGATTCTTCGGTCACCGGTCGATACTAGTAGATGGGAGACAATCGCTTGAGTAAAGTAGAGAGTAAAGTAAAGAAAAAAACCAAAACCACTGCCATCTGATTCGGGCCGACCCGACGAAGTTTGCGCGCATGAACGCATGTAGATGGCCTGTTTGATCCATGATTTATATGACCGAATTTGAAAAATGCGAATTAAAGTACGTTTGCTGAAATAATAATATGTCATCCGTCTTACTATCGATTTCAATGAATCATATCTTAAATGACGCCCAATGCAGTTATATATATAAATGACGAACAAAGAATATCTTCTTTCCATTTTTCCTTGAATTTTTAAGTCAGAAAATATCGTGAAATATATCGCACAAGGTCAACAAGACGGAAATTGTACAAACATATCCTGGATATATAAATTAATGTTACATACTAAAGCTCCAAACAGCTAGCACTACATTTTTCTTTGTTGTTCCTTAAAATGCTTGGGACCACTAGCTGTAATAATAGTTATGCTAATCGAATTTGCAAAGTGGTGATAGATTACTACAGTTTTAAGATCAGCAGTCTGAATGTACTTGTTAACAAATTATTAAATGCCATTTATAAGTACACTAATTTATAATACGTTTTTTTAAGGTCTATTGGAGTTAGCGCATCGAGAATACCAAGCCGTAGATTATGAAAACGCAGAAAGGCATTGCATGCAGTTATGGCGACAAGATAGCACCAACACCGGAGTCTTATTATTATTGTCATCAATTCATTTCCAGTGCAGGCGGCTTGATAAATCTGCACAATTCTCGACATTGGCAATTAAGCAAAATCCGGTGCTTGCAGAAGCGTACAGGTGAGGTTAATTGCATGTTGTTTTTAATAAAGTTATAATTTACTCGATAGAACAAATTTCTTCTGAAGTAGCGTTTTTCTTTTTAAGGAAAAAGTACTTTAGTTGTGAAAACCTGACAAGGAGATACTAATCAACCAGTTTTGAATTCTAATGCATATTCAATGACTGTCATTTTTCGAATTCCCCATATTTTTGGAGCGAAAGAATGAAGCTGCACGCTTTACTACATAGGCGTATGGTTCGTTCAACAAATCGTTCTTGTTCGAAATTTCAAGTGCTTTAATTTTCAGCACCCAATTAAATGTATTTTGGTAGATATAAAAGTGAACAGCCAACTACAGCTTCCGTCTGTCATGTTCAACCTTCTCTCTTTTTGGACGAAATTTTTATTGCAGCTATTGAAGCTAGACATTTGAAGCTTGAAATATATACTTATGTATATGCGTTAGGTACTGTTAAGTACAGCTAGAGGCGTGAAATATCAATAAAATCGATATATCTAGACGTGTAGCCCGAGAAAATTCAAATCTCCCATAATTTTAAAGCTAGAGTCACCGAATTTACAAACAGTGTTTTGAAATCGAGCCAAAAAATATTGGCCACGCCCGCCTTAGCCCCTACAAAATATAAAAATTTCATATTTTTCAAGATAACAATAATAACTTCTGTGTACTGTGAACGAGTATTGCGCTATTGGTTACGTCCGACTGCTACGTTCTTCCTTGTTTAGTATGTATACATTTAAATCCAGTTAGGGCAGCCCTCAGCTGGGTGCAGAATATAAGTTAGGCGCTCCCAACTGTAGCCCTATTAGTCGTAGTATATGTATAGCAGGTAGTTGGAATACACGTTACTGTCTATCTGAACAGGCTATATTAGTCACTTTCAACTATTTAAAATGTTATTAAAGTTGATTATATACTTATAAGTGTTTATTTCAAATGTATTTTCAGCAACCTAGGAAATGTTTACAAAGAACGAGGACAGTTACAGGAAGCATTAGACAATTATCGCAGAGCTGTGCGCTTAAAGCCAGATTTTATAGATGGATACATTAACTTAGCTGCTGCATTGGTAGCTGCACGTGATATGGAGTCTGCAGTTCAAGCGTATATAACAGCATTGCAATATAATCCCGTAAGTTTATTTATATAATTTTTAAAATCTAATTTTTACAACCTTTCAATATAGGATTTGTACTGCGTGCGTAGCGACTTGGGAAACTTACTCAAGGCTCTTGGACGATTGGAGGAAGCTAAGGTGATTTTTGTATATTTCCTTATAATCCTGAAAGGTTAAAAAATTGCTAATTTCTCAATATCTTAGGCCTGTTATTTAAAGGCGATAGAAACGTGCCCAGGATTTGCTGTTGCATGGAGTAATTTGGGCTGCGTTTTTAATGCACAAGGAGAGATATGGTTAGCTATTCACCACTTTGAAAAAGCTGTCACCCTTGATCCCAATTTTTTAGACGCGTATATTAATTTGGGAAATGTACTAAAAGAGGCTAGAATATTTGACAGGTTAGTATACCAAATATGTTATTTCAGAATCGCAGGTCATTTGTATGCCTACCCTGTCACAGCAAATACCTATTATAAATAAACAATTTACGCAACGTTTATTATTAACATATCTCGCATATTCAACATATACAAAAAATGTTGCAGTTCGCCCGAAGTAATTAGTATTTTTTGGGATGATGCATCGAATTTCTTATCGATGCTATGAAAAATATGATATAGCAGTTGATATAGCAATTAAGGTAAGTGACAATTTTAAAATATGAATGCGTCGGTTAAATGGGGTCCCTATAACGAGATCGTACTATTTGACGGAGTTTCAAATTTTGAGGCAATGATTAAATTATTATTCATTAAGTTGTCTTCTTACTTTGCAATAAAATCATTAAATCAGTATTTAATGCAATGTATTTGTAAGGTGGTCACTACAGGCTTGTAACACAATGGAGTTAATTTTATTTTATTTATTTATTTATCAACATACAGCGATCAGCTGTTTAATTTAATGCAAATTGATATGTTGCCACTAACTAACGGACTTTTGCTAAGAGAATCGTAAAATGTTAAATATGTAAATGTAATGTATGTATGTTGTGCAGATTGAAAATAGGGCTATAATACTCTGTTTAAATACTTTGACTGATTGAGAAGAGTTTACCTGCAGACATTGTCTGAATCGCATCTGTGATTGATAGATATTTACGCCCAAACACACTTAATTACGTATTTTACGTTTATTGCATATATCATTCACTTAAATCTATGTATCTTGTGGGCAGGCAAACCCAGAAAATCCATATCTTCCACAATTTTGGAGCTAGAGAGCTAGAACTTGAATGAATACCTATGTTTTATACAAGTGCATAAATAAAATTGTACATTTATATATCTAAGAATGAACCATCATTTTTTGTGCGTATGTTCTCATGTAGCATACATACTTCAAGAGTATAACGTTCACTCAATCCCCCACAAGTTGCAAAAAACTATATTTTTCTAAAATAAGCTATACTTGTATGTACGTGATTTGATTAATTAATAGAAATACAATATTATTCCATATTATATCGTAATGTAATCTTGCCGAATCCAATATAAATTTGCACATCAGGGGGTCAGACTCATTTCGAAAAGTGGTAGAACAAAAGATTCTTGGTTGAAGACCGAACGTCGTTTACGGTTGCACTTCTTGCCCTTATTTGTTGCTTCTACCAGTACTTTTTTTTTTTTTTGTGCTGAGGAGGGGAAATGCATTATGCATCTCGCGATCTGTCGTCACAGAGAGGTATGTAGGACTCCCGCCCACTAAAAAAGCCACTAATGTAGCCATGTCCAGTTATCATCTGTGTGACGTAGTAGTCCACGTTTCCGTCTTTCCTCTACCCATGATTGGATGTAAGGAATGAGTCTAGCGGTCCAACTTCCAGTGTGTTCATTTGTCCATCTTTGTTGCCACGTGTCCAGTGTTTCTTGCTTACAGAGTTCCGCTGTTTGTCTTGTTTCCTCTTCTTGGCGCAGGTTGTGGCGCAAACTGCCGGGTACTTGATAGCATTCTGCATCCTAATTATGCTTCCATTTATTCTCATATCCACCTCAGTTGGTATTTGTCTTCTGGTGACAAGCAGTAACTCAGTTTTCTGCATTGCTAGCTGAAGTCCGTGAGAGTCTAGCCAATTTTTAGCACGAATCATCACCTGGGTGAGTTTACCTTGCGCATGCTCAAGGTTCCGTGCTGTAATGACCGCCACTATGTCATGCCGACTAGGAATGTATCGTCAGGCATTTCCATGCGAAGAATCTCGTCGTAGCTTATGTTTCAGAGTATTGGTCCTAGAATGGATCCCTGCACAGCTCTTGCAGTTATTTGGATAGATCTTTGACCTGCTTCGGTCTGGTATATCAGCTGTCAGTTTTCGAGATAGCTGTATATCATTCGCATAAGGTACCCGGGGATTCGGAATCGATTTCAATTTTCACGTGACTCAATGATGTCCTCCCATTTGACGCTGTTGAATGCGTTCTTCACGTCTAAGGTAGCCAGAAGTACTATTGGCGCGAGTAATGGTTCCCTTGTTGACTTGCAACCGCTGCTTGGACGACTTCCTTGATTGCTCCTGGTGTACATCTCCCTGGTCTAAACCCATATTGTTTTGGGGAAAGTCCTCCTGAGTTTTCTAAAGCGGTTTCCACCCGATGTTTGATTAACTTTTCTACCAGTTTTTCCGCTGTGTTAAGCATGCATAGTGGCCGATAAGCTGATGGGGTTGGCGAGTCACCTTTACCCTTGCTTATCAAGACTTGTCGTTGTATTTTCCAGGGATCGAGAAAGTTCCATTTCTAACGCATGAATTCTACATGTCCGACTATGGTCGGTACACTAAAATTTCTTTAAGAACTTCAGCCGGGATATTGTCAGGGCCAGGTGCTTTCCTGTTTTTTAAGCTCTTTGTAGCCTTCACTCGCGAGATACATGTGTGGGAAAAAGCGTATGAACAATGTTGTTAATTTCTTCTTCGACGAATAGCAACATTAATGTCCTTCTTGGCCTTCCTGTAATTATCCTCTTCCAGTGCAAAATATCCCCTGCGCCTTGCTCTAGTAAGGTGCCGTCTGCATCTTATACATGTCTCCCTCAAAGTTTTTATTTCCTCTGTCCACCAGTATACTTCCTGTTCTTGTCTACGCCTGTTTCCCGTTTTCGGCATTGCTGCATTACACGCGCTCCTGATGGTTGACATTTTTTTTTTTTTTTTTATCTCTCACATCGTATTCAATAAAAACAAGTAAGAACGTTGCAGTCGGACGTAACCGACTGCGTAATACTCGTTCACAGTACACGGAAATTATTATTGTTATTTTGAAAAAAATATAGAATTTTTATATTTCGTAGGGGCGGGGGTGGGCGTGGCCAACATTAAGAGAAGGTCACACAAACGCTTTCTGCCAAATTTTGTGCCTCTAGCTCCAAAATTGTCGGAGGTATAGCTTTCCCGATTTGCGGGGGCGGCTGTAGGTGGGAGTGGGCAGGAGTGCGCATGGCCGGGAAATATTCTTACCGAGCTTTAAAAGGGGTGACCAGCCATCTAAGTTTAAAATTTGGTGACTCTAGCTCCAAAATTCTGGAAGATATAGCTTTTCGCGATTTGTAGGGGCGGGAGTGGGCGTGGCCAGGAAATTTTTTACGAATCGTTAAAGAAGGTGACCAGCCATCTACGTTTAAAATTTGGTGACTACACCTTAAAATGTGGGAGATATAGGCTTTCGCACTTTTCGGGGGCGGGGGTGGGCGTTGTACTCTTATTTTAAGGAGCTGACCACGAATCTGTCTTTCAAATTTGGTGACTCTAGCTCTAATACTTTGGAAGATATAGCCATTTCCGATTTTTTAAGGCGGGGGCGCTGTGGGTGTTGCAGTGGGAGTGGCCGGGACATCAAGGTCTCAATATTTTGGGGAGGTCACCAGGAATCTACATGTAAAGTTTGGTGCCTCTAGCTTTAATATTGTGTAAATTATACACACGTTTCCGTTTTGAGCTTTGAGGAAATATATCGATTTTAGCGATTACGGAAGCGGAAGGGGGCGTGGCCGAAATAATTTTTCTGTGATGTTTGGGGGACCTTACCAGTAATATACCACCAGCAATCTACATACCAAATTTGGTCATTCTAACTTTAATATTGTCGGAAATATTCGACTTAAGTCGATTTGCGATTGGAGGTCTATCGACATGTTATCGATTTGCTTCCCAGTGGGCGTGGCACCAAAATCTTAACACTTTGTCTGAAGCAGATAACTACAAGAATATATGCCAAGTTTCAAGTCTCTATCTTCAATAGCGCCGAAAAATATTGCGTTCATACGGACAGACAGACAGACATTGCACAAAACCAATATACGAGTTTCACTTCGTGAACGAGAATAGTTTTTAATGCTATTGACCGTTTAAAAATAAATGATACAAACGAAAACATTTCGCAAAAAAGGAGACAGTGCAATACTTGCAAAATCATTAATCGTAGGATTATATTCAGGATAATATCCTGTAGATATTAAGTGCGAAAAAGTTGCTGAGTTTGAGCTTAGAAATATCAAAACTGATAAACTGATTGAATGATTGATTAAAGCTGGCGCCTTTCACGGACGAAGCTATCAAGCAGAAAAAGTGTAGAATGGAGTTTCTAAGAACCATGTGTTGATTGGGATCCGAAAAAATAGAAAATAGAAATAAAGATTTATTGTCTAGTAGAAAACATGATCGACGACCAAAAAATAGGAGTTATGACCTAGATATGTATCAACCATTTTAGAGCATGGAAGTGGAGAGAGGTATGTAAGAGTATAGTTTTCGAGTGGCTATCGTCAAACCCGGACTTAAATCCTATCGAACATTAATGGGATAACCTAAAAAAGTCGTCGCCAAGCAAAAAATTATGAGTTTCAATATATTATTCAAAAAAGTTAAAGAGTTTTGGCATGTAATACCTGTAGAAAGATGCCAAAACGGTTTTATGAAAACACAGGTTCGCTGTATTGATACAAAATGGATTCCCCACAAATTACAAAGAATAACCTAATCAGTTATGATGGATAAAAGGTAAATGTTTCCCATAATATAAAACCTTCTCCAAAAATGGCCTTAAAAAATCAAAAATGACTATCTTCCATCTTCCCAAACATCACCGAAAAATTTCCCGGCCACGCCCCTTCCGCCTTCGTAATCGCTAAAACCGATATACCTGAAAGCTCATGAGTATAATTAACACAATTTTAAAGCTAAAGACATCACATTTGGCATGTAGACTGCTGACGACTTCACCAAAAGATTTCAACCTTGATATCCCGGCCACGCCCTATAGAACGCCCTTCCAAATTTTAAAGGTAGATTACTGGTCACCACCTTGGATAGAAGCATTAGCGCCATGGACGATAGTAGTGTCGCGAGTGGGACGAGTGGGAGCTCCAAGTGGTGGTGTTCCTCCGGTGAGGTGCCTGTTGCGTCGAGTTGGGCGAGCAACTCGGCACCATTGAAGCGGAAAGGGAAACCGATTGAATGGATGAAATCCATCAGTGTGGACTTCTACACAGTGCAGAGCGTGCAACCCGGGCACAGCTGTGCAGTTTGGTGGACTACAGCCATCAGTATGAGGAGCTTGATATCTTGTTCATGAAGTGCCAAGAGTATATTGGTTTTGTGTAATATCTGGCATGCTGTCCGTCCGTCTGTCCGGATAAAACCAACTTTTTTCGGCGCTATTAAAGATAGAGACTTGAAACTTGGAATATGGACTTATAGATATCTGCTTTAGACAAAGTGTTAAGACTTTTGTGCCACGACCTCTGGGTGGCTGGCAAATCGGTAACATATTAATACCACAAATCGCAAATAGATGAAGGTGAATATTTCCCACAATATTAATGTTATGTCACCAACTTCGGTATAGATTGTTGGTGACCTTCCACAAATATTGCGACATTGATATCCGCCACGCTCCCTAGAATGCCCCCAGTGAATATATATTACTGAAGAGCTCCTCCAAACATCACAGAAAAATTTTTCGGTAACCTCCCCAAAAACGTGCCGCTGCCACCCCGAGTACACGAATCGCAAAAGACTAAATCTTCCACAGTTTTAGAGCTAGTCAGCTAATTTTAAAAGTAGATTGGCGGTCACCCCCTTTATATAAGGATAATATAATTTTCCGTGCCCGCAAAGGGCGAAAGCCTATATTTACCACACTTTTAGAGCTAGATTCACCAAATTTAAAAGGTATATGGCTGGTCACCACTCCCGCTTCCGCAAATCGTGAAAATATATATCTGACATTGTTTGAGTGACCTCTTAAGATCGACTTGAAAAGTGTTTGCCACGCCCACCCCCGCCCATTCGAAACATAAAAATTCAATATTTTTCCAGAATACCAACTACTGTGTACTGCGAACGAGTATTACGTAGTCGGTTCCGTCCGACTGCAACGTTCTCACTGGTTTTTGGTCTGATATCAGTAAATTTATAGATGCCGTTCGCAGTAATGCCCTAACCACACAAACGCAAACGGGGCCAGTCGAGACCTGGACCTTGGTTGTGTGTAGGAAGACTGCTGGCAAAATCGCGAAGGACGTGGGCAAGTAGGAAAGGAAGTAGGACCTACCCATATGTGTGCGTGTGTACCACTATCAGTTGTGGAGAGGGAGAAATTTGTTGACAAAGTTTGGGAGGTTATGCTTCGAAGTAAAGCCGATAGGTATGAGAGACGGGTCGAATATTGTGGAAGGCGTTTAATTTCCGGTTACCTTCGACAAGTTCATGGGTGACGTTTATCAGCTAAGCCACAAGGGTTTGATGTCGTTTTAGGCCGACAATAAAGGTCCGCATAGTGAGTAAGCGCTTTGTTGTGAATGCTGACGTGGCGGACACGCGTTTTAGACTAGACTAGCACCATTGAAATTTATGTATTTGGTGCCGTTAATATGAGCAATGCGATCGAATGTTATGAGATATGTGCCAATGATGTTATAGTCGTGTCCATCGTCGATGCTCACCGTAACAGGACTTTCGTTGATTACGATGTCGCCCTCGTCCACTATGGTGATCGGTCCCAGGTGGTTTTTCTGAGAGTTGCAGTGCGTCACGGTTCCAGCATGGGCGCCTCCTTGTAGAACGCGACGTTATTAGATCGGTTGCATAAGCTGACGGAAACAATCTTGTTATCGCACACTGCCATGATGTTCTCTGGTATTCGTAAAATTACGCCGGCGTGTGCGGCTGGGAAAATTAATATTTTTCTACAAACATACTTAGTTTTAGGGAATTTTAAAAAAAATTTTAAAAATTTTTTGCATCATGTTCGTCGATGATTGCTTTCCAACGCTTTATCTTTGCGTTAGGATTTCTGTCCGAGAAGCGAATATATAGTCTGTGTAGGTATTGTTCACTCCATATAAGTAGTGACGCAAACTATTATCTATATCTTCGGATGCCAGAATGTTTCTTAATTTATCGAAAGCGTTTTGGACTTTTATTTACTTACTCTCCCATTTTCTCCTTTTAATATATCCGATAACGGTTTAGCTATCGAAACAAAATCTTGTACGAATCACCTATAATAACTACCGAGTCGTAGAAAGGATCCTACTGCGAAAAGGCTAGCTGGTTGAACACATTCCTGAAACGCAATTACTTTTTCGGGGCTAGTCTTAGTGCCAATGCTGGATACAATAAAGCTTAACTATTCTACGCTTTTCTTGAAAATGTGCGACTTCTTTTTTGAAAATTTGACCAATGTCCATAACATGGTCTGAGTCAGTTTTGGAAAAAATTATATCATTGACATAGACGTCACAAGTCTTGCCGATGTGTTCACGGAAAACGTCATCGATTGTTATTTGAAAAATACTTCCCGCATTCTTTAACCCGAACGTCAGTCGACAGAACTCGTATTTCCTCCCGTTGACGGAGAAATATGTTTTTCACGGTCTTGCTCCGCAAGGGTAATTTGATGGTAGCCCGATTTCAGATCTAGGGTCATGAAATATTGAGTTTTTCCTAGATTCGATAAAATCATAGCGATGCTTGGCATCGGATACTTATCCGCGATGGTTTTCCGATTCAGCTTTCGGAAATCTATTACCTAAAGTTTTTTGCGCCGGAATCACCTGTGCCTTTTTTGTTAATTACCCAGATAGGATTCTTGTATGGTCACCTGGATAGGCGAATGATACCGTTTTTCAACTATTCTTTTACCTCTTTGTTGACGAAATTCGCCGCGCCCTTGGGAAACGGGTATAACTTTGAATACACCGGTCAGTCCGTATATTTCCGACGACCGACGTCGTCTGCAGTTCGTTTGGGCCTGCAAATAAATGTATACGCGCTTTCATCATTTGTAAAAATTCGACCCTCCCATGAAGTGGATCATTCTATCCTTTGAATCGATATTGGCACCTGCCTTCGTTAGAATGTCAAGTCCGATTATACGAAAGTATAAAGGCTTGGGAGTAAAAAAAATGGGCTTTTATCTCCGAAAATGGTAAGCATACACTTATGACAGATGTTGTCGACACCGTGGAAGGATTTAACTTCGAATGGAGCTTCGACAAAGAGTATGTTTTTCAATTCCTTTATGGATAGGTTCCGGATATAGTTCTTCGATGCCCTAGTGCCAATTAACATTTTTAATGTGAGCCCTGCTACTTTCCGTTCAATGAACGGGAGCAGGGAGAATCCGCTAAAAAATGAATCGACGCTGTGTGCTCATTATATCCGTCTTCCGGACGAGAGCCACCTTGAGCTAAATGGTTAACTCTTTGACGCCTCTGTCTATCTGAACTGTTTGAAAGCTTTAAGTTGCTTTGGTTATTATTACCGCGTGCGGTGTTCCATGTTGATACCCCTTGGGCGTCCCCCTCTTGGTTCTGTTGCCGTTAAAAGCTTGTTTGTCGGCGAAATTTTGAGGATGTTGGGTCAAGTTTCATTTTTTCTACAGGGTCGTGACCCCGGGAACCTCCTTGTGGCTGGCCCCTGGTTTCTTTTTTAAATAAGGGTTTTTCCCTGGCCCCCTATCGTTACCTTTACTTCTGACTACCTTGCTTCTGATACTGCAGGTTATGAGGGGACTTTCCGCAAAGGCATACCTATTATGATAAACTCAATTTCCTGTGCCAATGCTAAGGCGACTGGCAAGTCTTTAGGTTGAGCCGAGAACAACACAATTCTTCTAAGTACAGATATGAATACGGGAAGTGCGTCTGCTCTGTACTTTTAATTCATATATTGTGCCAGAGTGGTGTCATATTCCATGATGGCTTTGTTTGTTAACAAGGTGAGCTTTTTCTCAACCTCATCGTAGAACTGTAAGAGAGTCATGTTTCCCTGCCTAAACGTGGCAATTTGTTGCTCAATCAGATAAGTTGGCCTCTTCTCGGCGTATGTAATGTCCAATCTGGATATAATGGCATCAAAATTAAGTTTTGTGCTGAAAGATACCAGAGAATTGTCAGCTGAGCCCCTTATTTTGTTTCTTATAATTAGCACCGCTTGATAATGGCGTGAATTCCCTTTGGGACTGCTATATAGCTTATAGGCGGCCTTTGCTGCTTGGCGCCAAGACACGTAGTGTTCTTGAGCCCCCCATTAAACTCTGGGAAAGACTTAACGGCATCGAGAGATTCGTCGCATTGTATGCCCGCCTCTAGCGTGACATCTTCATACACTTCTATCTGCGGTTCCTCTATCGAAACACTTTGTATCTGACCCGAAAGACTGTAGACTGTAAACCAATTCAGTAATGTTGTCCGATTCGTTATCGGGGATACGCTCATGAAACCACTACTGTTAACTTGTTGCGTTTGTTATTTGAAAAAGGAATGTTAGGCTACACAACGACAAGAATTTAAATATTCTTTGAACTGCTCAAAAGAAGAAAAGAAAATCTGCTCAGCGATAAGAAATTGAAACGTATCAAATTTCGACGCGCACGACTCCGCTACAAAAAATTCTCTCTTTTTTTCTCTTCGTCTGCCAGTCGGCGCTGCTCAAAGCCGTTCGCTTAAGTGATAATGTAATGATGTAGTGAAAATGGGATTTGTAAAGGCCTGTATTTTGACACGTGACTGCGAAATTCGTCGATTTGTTTGTCTTTTTATTCTTTTACGCAACGTTTTTGAACAATATTTTTCGTCCTATTGATCACTGAACTGCACACCAGTGGGTGGTTTGTTTTTTGTTATAATTTTGTAAAATATGAGTTTTACGTGAGTTGTGTTTTGAGTTGGGCGCCAGTTATCACCGACATTAATTATATCAAGTAATGGTGGTCGGCTTGACTTGTCAGGAATAACACGAAGTTATTATATGAGTTAACTTTATTTATTGTATTCTAATGTGTCAGCTCGAGAATATTTTAAAGACTAAAGAAAGACAATATTGAATATTTACTTGTTAGCCCGCAACGCCAGATGCCGTCCAGCTTAATGATAAGCTCGCTCCTCGTGCAAGGCTCATATGACGCCTCCGCGATAATAGCGAGGAGTGCACTCTGTGACTAAAGGCAATTTTTCCCCAGCGTCAAGATGTCTTACTTAATATACATCTAAGTATAGTTTTTTTATGCTTTTATTAAAAAGAAAATTTGGGAATAGTACATATCGTACTTTCGTAATTTAATTGAGTGTGATATTTTGCTACATTATGATTCTTCTCAGGCTGCTATGTGTATATGAGTAATTTGCCGTTAAATTAAATCGAAATATTCCTTTATGCTCAGAAAACCAAGTCGAAAATCCGATGATTATCAATAATAATAAAACGAGACGAGTTATTGATGATTTCAAATAACCTTGATTTGCGTATGGTACAAGAACTTAAAAAGTCCAAGCTCAGCTTTCTAGCTTCTATAGTCTCCGAAATCGGCCAAACACACGGACATGGACATCTACTAGTGATACTGATCAAGAATATATATACTTTATGGGGTCGGAGACGCCTGTTACATACATTTGCACAAAACCATTATACCATGATTTACCCATTTTCAATGGGTTCAGGGTACAATATAAAAAATTAATATAGCTTGGAACTCTGAAGAGAGGAATGGGATCAGATAAATAAGTTTATTATAACTTTAAATGGGTTCATTAGCAGTAGTTTAAATTTGTTTAAATACTAATATTTGACTATAATCTGTACTGGCTTAACAAAAACTTGTCTACTTGAAACATATCATTAAGAGACATAAAAGGCTTATGTTTGTCAACTACTACTGTATATACCACAACTACAGGTGTAAACATTCTAACAACGTATCTTCAGGCTGCGTAATATTACCAAAACAATTAAAACCTTGACTTCTCATCATACTCTCATTAAAATCCAAATAAAACAGTAACGAAATCCGAAGATACAGTTGTACTATCTGCTAACCGATATCAGACCGCTGTGATCCTTACGTGTCGGTTTATCTCAAAAGTGACTTTGCCGGCCAGCCAGTATCCTCATATAGGGGTGGGTGAAGCAGCGCTCGCCGTTACGAATAATCCAAAAATAATCCACAAAGTCTGCACATCACAAAAAAAAGCTGACTAACGGAAACAAAACTGAAACAGCAAAATGAGCAAGACATACATTACTTGGAAAAGATTAATTGGAATGGGGGCTTAGATGTTGCGCCACAGGGCTCATGCCCAACATATTTTTTAGCGGCACCCTTTATCACTAAATTTTAACCGGCAGCTAACCTAATGATAGCCGTGTTCCTTTTTCTTCCATTTATGAGGCTTTAGGCGCGCATTCCCAATTCCAATTTAAAGATTTCATTTTACCATCACCTTGGCATGACCATAACAAATTTAGCTTATATACAATATATACACTCCCACTCAACTGAATATGTTCAACATTATTAAAAAAGTAAAATGGCCACATCTTTGAATTCAGTTGACCGATTTTAATAAATTATTAACTTTGGAGAGATTATTCAATTCTTAATAAATATGAGGGCGGTATTGTGACCCTAATTGACGCTATTGAAAAAGCTTATTCAACAATTTCGCTTAGAGTTAATGAAAAAAATTATCTCCACACTAACTTTCTGAAATTATGATGTATAAAGAATAAGTACAAAAATAGATTTACAATACAACTGTGAATTATTACTTCCTATAATGTTTTTTTTTTAAGTCTTTAAACCCATTCAGTTACCACAAAAAAATGCTCATTTTATGGTGTGTTAGAACTTACGTGTTTTATTTGGAATTAAATGATCTATCTGAAAATAATAATTTCATTATAATATTTCATTGGTTTAAAAGACACAAAAATATATACTTTATGGGGTCTTCGTTTATTTCATAGATTTGCATAAAACCATTTTGCCCTTTTTTACTAATTTTCATGGGTTCCGAGTATTAAAACGCAATTTAAGTACTACATACTGGCGCTTTGGTTTATACATAGAAGCGCTTTTTAGAATACAAGAACTCAGTTTAATAATGAGTACAGGACAGTGTTTCTTTGTTTAGGTATTTAGTTTGATATCCATTGATATACCTTAAATTGTCGATCGAATATTATAAGGATGGAACTTGGAACAATCATGAGAGAACATGAAAATGATCAAGAAAATTATCGATATACTGATTCTTTATCAAAAATAATATTTTATTTATTGATCAAACTTGTACAAACAATTTTTCACTAAAAGTTAATTAATTATTCCGTCAACTGATTTTGATTTAATATTCATTTGATTTCAACTCGGAACATACACAATTAGCTCTTCCATACAGAACCATCAGAAATTTCATTTTGGAACAGATATGGAACAGATGGAACAGATAAGATATCCAAAATGAAATCAGTTCTTAGGATGAGTTAATATATATAATAAATATTGATAAATATCCAGAAAGGAACAACAATAAAAATATGGATGGCATCACTTCTTATTTATACAACTCAGACATATGATCTAATATATTATAGTAGTAGGAATACGTGCATTAAGTATGAAATACCTTGCAAAAATTAATTTTCCACATATGTGCTATGTACAAAAAGTTGCGGAATTTCAATCGCTATGATAAATGATATTATTACAGTTATCAAAATTGATGTAGTCGTTTTTTTTTAAATTATCAAAATATGAAACTTAAAACTTTTTTCAACTGTAATTTTGTATTCACTTATGAAAAAATTGCCAAGGTACATAAGCTTAGTAGCGCTTAAAATACCTTTAGAAAAAATATATGTACCTGTATCTTTTGTGGTCTAGAAACTGTGGGGTGTCAATTTTAGTGGATTTTAGCGTTTTCCCGTCAAACTGGTGGTATTTTCCAAAAGTCGTAGAATTAAAAATATCAAAAATATTAAAAAAAAAAAAATTTTAAAAATTTCATATCATTCATAATATTTTTAACCAGTTATCGGATTACAATGAATGATGTATCTTTCAAAGTGTTTTCGAAACAGAAACTTTTATCTCTCTGAACGAATTCCTGAAAAGCTCTAACGGCCGTGTCAGCTCAAAAATTTTAAATTCGTTCCTAATTACTTAAAGTTATCACGTCATGGTATGTTTTTCTTCGAATTTAAACGAAATCTTTTGATATGTAGATAGCTCGATCTGATCAATCTATTGTAGCAAAACTGCAAAAGTTGTTTACACATTTCGTGGTGGTACTATTATTAATATGATAATCGATTTTCAGACTTGATTTACTTAGCTAATCTCGCAGACTTTAAATGCTAGAATTTAGTTTATAATGTTCTCGTAAAGCAGACGCAGATCAGGAATATGCTAATTTTGAATACTTCCCCTACTGGCACCAAAAATACGAAAAATACAATTCGATTCTACAGACTAGGGCTTTGGTTTGTACATAGATTTAAATTATTAAGTACTGCAAATTTTATTAAAAACATTCAAATGCTACGCACTTATGCATTGCTGTGTACATAGCTTTTACTGCTCTTATTAAGCCCTGAAAAGAAGAATTTATTCACGAATTTAGATTCCATAGTGGGGGCCAAGCGCAACAGCTGTTCTCAGCGTGCAGCGTTCGTTGTTTAGGGTATGCCAAATTTGGGTCTTGAATATGCTTTTACCTCGGCTATAGGTGTTTTTATTTTATATGAATTTGCAGACAGCAACACTATAGAGGACCTATACTGAGGCAGGAAGTACGAGATAACTCTCTGTCGCATTTTACTTGTTTAAAAATTTTCCGTAAAAAAAATTGCTGAAAATGTAATATGTGTGAGGTCACAAAGTCTATATACCCATCCTAACATATATAAATCATGTATATTTTCTATTATTATAGTATTTAGTATACACAGATCGAATATATCTTACGCAATTTGTTTATGGTTAGCGGGCTGCGTATTTTAAGAGCACATCTCGTATTTTTTCTCAGCATTCTAAAAATATCTGCACATAAAATAAATGTGGAGTTTTTTGTATTGCTTATGACGTAATGATTTATTTAATACTATCTTTTATGAATTGCACTTAAATGTGATCTTTCTTCATTTTGATAAACAAATATTAAGCCTCTACATATAAGTTGATTTTTTCACAATTATTGTATATATTGTAGCATTATAACTCATACATATATTTCGAAATATTTGGGGCATTTTACTTAAATCTGAGTATACAGCGGATTAAAATACCTTAACATGTTCATAGCAACATAACTTTTTTATGTAAAGGTAGATAATTGTTATCTGTTTTATGAATATGCTTATTTCATATTACGAATTTTTCTCCGCAATTGTAATTTAATTGTATCCCTAATATTCAATATAAAATAAGTACGAAAATGTATGATTTGCTCTGAAGAAGAGTTTTTCATTGTACGTACGGGAACATACATTGTACATTTGTATACATACATGTATATTTGTACACGGAGCAATCTTAAGCACTTAATTTTTATTGATATGTGTATCATAATTTCGAAGTATATAAAAATTATACAATTATTAATAAATAATAACAATTTTCATATACTGACTTCTCTATTAAATCAATGTTTAAATGGAATTCATTGTATTTTTGTGATACCTAGTGGCTCGGACTGTGACGTATGTTTTACTAATACTCTTACGGCTTATTTTGTTTTAAAAATTTGTATACCCTAAACCCATTGAAAATTGCTAAATCAGGGTATAATGGTTTTGTGCAAATGTATGTAACAGGCAGAAGGAACTCCAACCCCATAAAGTATATATATTCTTAATCAGCATCACTAACCGAGTTAATCTCGTCGACCCTGTCCGTCTGTCAAATCATCTGGTTTTCGATAACTCATCTGGTTTTCTTATTACCGATAATTATCGTTTTTTTGACTCGCTTTTTTGAGCATATCTTAGGAACCATGTAAGCTAGAGCAACCAAATTAGATTCAAATAGTTCGCGTCGCATATGCAAAAGATATCAGTGCTCTTGCTATGCCCTGAAAATTTCATCAAGAAAACGCTCTTAGTTTAGAAGTAATCCACGAATTTAGTTTCCACAGTAGGGCCCGAGCGCAACAGCTGTTCACAGCGTGCATCCTGCGTTGACATGTCTGTGTGTATGTGTGATTCTGTGTATAACTGTATGAATGGTATCAGGGTATCCCCCAGTTGGGTGCTCCCGACTGGAGCATTGTAGCCTTATTCTTGTATAAATATTTATACTTTCCATTTATGCGGTAAAAAACTGCATTTAAAGCGAATTTTTTTTAATGTCAGTTCAGAGTATGGAAAATGTAGGCGCTGTGATATACAAAGATCAGCTTTATTGCAAATGCTCGATATCCAACCTCATTTTACTGAACCCCGTTAAAAATCGACATCAACCCTCGGTTTTTGAGGCCTACCTGAAGATAAATAGAGCTAGAAAGACGAAAATTAGTTGGCTCGAAAATTTTAATACTCTTACAGTACGTAAATAATTTATTGCAAAATTCAAATTATTAATTTAAAAAAAGAAGCAATTAAAAAATACATGTGGTAAAATCTGACAAATTTGAGAAGTCATATGACAGCAAGCAATTTGAATATGCATATACATACAAACAGTCTACTGTTCTATTTTTCGATATTCTTTTTTTACATTTGTTATTTGAAATTGTATTTGCTGCTGTTTGTGATTATGTAGTTAACTTGTAGTTTTGCTTAAGTCGAGTTTCGTCACACAGAAGATGGTGCTGCAGAGATACAGCGTCCGTAGTTTCGTATCCTATGCGGGCGGTGTTTTTTTTTGTTTCTCGACGTTGCTCCTCTGTGAGTCATAGGGCAAATCAACACTGCAACGAATTTTTTTTTAATATGAACCTTGCCTAGTGTAAGGGCATAGTGTATCTCCTAATCTCCTAAGCATGTAATTGTTGATGATGAAACCAATATTTTTTAAAGACGTAGGGCCCCTAATAACGAAAGGAATTTTAAAGGGTTTAAAAAAAATTACAGTAAAGATAATTTAAAAAGATGTTTTAAAAAACCTAGTGGTCTTCCATTGGTGTAAAGCTTTTTGAAATTGCTTGAGCTTCACGAAAGTAATTTTAAATAAATAATCTATTTCTACCTGTTACATACGTTTAGTCCACATCATTATACCCGTTTTACTAATTAATTTGGTGCAGGGTATACAAATTATTTCAAAAGAATTTGGTTATATACAAGTATACACGCACACGTTGTCTTTGGCGATTCACACAAGTAATATGCTTATCATATTAAGCAAATTCAAATTCAAATAATCATATATAACTTAAATACCAATAAATTTATTTTCAATTATTTGCATTGTACACAATTGCCATATATATTTTATTAAAATAAAAAAATAAGAATATTATTTATTTATTTTAAATGCAAGTATTGTGTATTTAAGCCTATGGACTGTCAATGCATAGTTGTTTATACAATTGTCCGCATACGAGTAGACCAATACAATGCGAATGTATACATTAAACCTATAAATAATGCAAACCATTTACTTCGTTTTATAAATACAATACGACTTTGCTGGAAACGGTAAATAAATTCCTATTATTATTTAGATTTTAAAATTAACATCTGCTTTGTATTGACTCTATTAAAATGGGTTAAATGTGAGTGTTTGCAAATCTTTACAGCAGGCACCTTCCTACTAGTTTTAAGCGGAAAAAAGAAAGCAATTTCAAATTGCATTATAACAAGATAGAATTTATATACTCTGAATCCATTGAAAGAGGTACCCTCCATTATCCCATTGAAAATGGTTTAAAAGGGTATCATGGTTTAGTGTTAATGTATGTAACAGGCAGAAAAGTATATATATTCTTGATCAGAACGACGAGCTTAGTCAATTTAGAGATAGAGATCTTAACTTTTCAATTATAGATTCTTCTAAAATTGTACGCAAAACCAGTTTGGGATTTTTTATCATTTCATTAATATTGATAATAATCAATTTTGAGATTTGGTTTTCTTTGGTTATCTCAGAGACTATTAATGCTAGAGCCACAAATTAAGTTTATTTTGTTTTCGTAAAGCAGACACAGATGAGGAATATTCGAATTTCTTACACAAAAGTTCACAAATATCATACTATTAGTTAAGAAGTTATTCACGATTTCAGTTTCCATATTGAGGTCAAGCTCAACCGCTGAGTAAAGTCCGCTTGTGGGCGGGACTCTTACTAGTTTTAAGCGCGACGAATAATAAATACCATGGTGATAATAGAAGTAAAATTTAACAAAATCTGAGCCAACAAAAAATATATATTACAAATGAATTTTCGAGTAAATTCAGCAACAAAATGTGACACGGACGAGTTCTACAATAAACTGTACATTTGTGCACTCGAATGTAACTGACTGTGCCAAATTTATTTCTATTGTAATTAATCTATTTGGATACCTTTCTTTCTTTGTTCGCTCAAAAATTAAAAAAAAAAAATCGAAAATAATAATATATATAATAATATATAATATATAATATATAATATATAATAATAATATATAATATATAATAATAATAAAATAAACTTGAAGGATATTTAAGAAGTACGCTTTTATGGTGAGGGTTATGGTAAGGGCTTAGCAGCACAGTCTCTAAATAAAGTCTGCAGCCTACAGAGCGTGTGGATATATTTGTTTATTAATTAATTTTGTATATGTATTTATTAAAGTATTTCCAACTGTTTTTCTTGGCAACTCAAATCTGGAAAGCAATTATCTCCCAGTCGGGAACACTAGAGCACTCTTTCTTGTTAATTTTGTTTTCGCTATCCACGAATTTAAATACCCAGGCTTGTGGTCTGTTCTGTCATAGACTCAACCGACACTGTTAAGCTTACAAGTACACATCGAAAAGGTGTTCTGGACTGATACTCATCTACGAAAAGGCAGCGTATACGGATAATGTTATTTTGATAACGTTAGATTGCATATGTGTAAACTTAAATCGGGTATTTTGCCAAAAATTTTTAAAAAACAGTACAGTAACATTACAGCGTTTGATAAACTGCATGTAAAATATTTTATTTACTAAATCCTTTTTACTCCTTTTTAAAAACGGCCACTTATTTTTACTGGTCGACGTGGAAATATTTGGAAACAGCGGTCTGTTTGTCTGTCTAGATATACACCTAAGATTTTGGATATATGTATACTTGTAGTTATCTGTTTCAGTCAAAGATTTTTGTGCCACGCCCATTGAGAGGCTGGCATATCAACAACATGTCGATACATCTGAAATCGCAAATAAATTAAAGGTGAATATTTTCCACAATATTGAAGTTAGATTCACCAAATTTGCTATGTAGATTGCTAGTGACCTCCCCCAAAAATTGCGACCTATCCCGGCGACGCCGGGATTAGTGGTCACTTCTTTTAAATAAGGGTACAAATATTTACCGTCCTCGCCCACCCCCGCCCACTTCGGCCCCACAAAGTGCAAAAGTCTATATCTCCCACACTTTTAGAGCTAGAGTCACCCCCTTTAAAGATCCGTAAAAAAATTTCCCCTCAACGCCCACTCCCTCTCCCGCCCAAAGTGCGAACGCCTATATCTCCCACAATTTTGGAGCTAGAGTCACCAAATTGTAAACGTAGATGGCTGGTCACCCCCTTTAACGATTCGTAAAAAATTTCCCGGCCACGCCCACTCCCGCCCCCGCAAATCGCGAAAAGCTATATCTCCCACAATTTTAGAGCTAGAGTCACCAAATTTTAAACGTAGATGGCTGGTCACCCCTTTTAAAGCTTTCCCGGCCATGACCACTCCCGCCCACTCCCACCTACTCCCGCCCACTCCCACCTACTCCGGCCCCGCAAATCGGGAAAACTATACCCTCGACAAATTTGGAGCTAGAGGCACAAAATTTGGCAGAAAGTGTTTGTGTGACCTTCTCTTAATGTTGGCCACGCCCACCCCCGCCCCTACGAAATATAAAAATTCTATATTTTTTCAAATTAATAATAATTTCCGTGTACTGTGAACGAGTATTAAGCAGTCGGTTACGTCCGACTGCAACGTTCTTACTTGTTTTTTCTTGTTTTCTTGCGCCAACCGCGACCTATCCAAATTCTATATTAAAATGGGTTGCAGAGATTGCATTGTAGAAATTTTAAAATAAGTTTAAAAATCGAGTGGCAACCTAAGTAAAAAGTATAAAACACACAAAAATTTATATTTAAATATATATAAATATAACTAGCTAGCTATGCCCCTAATCACAGCTAACTGTTGCCAGTGGCGTTAAGAGAACCTACCGCTCAAGAGAAAGTTGTTAGTAGTAATATATTCCAAAATGTAAATTTAATCTAATAAATAAACAAAATATTAAGGTAAGTGAAGGACACAATTTTTATTATTAATAATAATAAAATTTTAGAATCAGATAAATAAATAAAAGGAAAGAGACAGAGACGGAACACAACTACCCGATGGGCGAGAGTTTTTAGACCATCCGGCAAGCTATTATAGCGTAGACATTAGACACGAAAAGAATTATGAAAGGTGTAGTCTGCCGTGCATGTAGGAAGGGATAAGGGGTAATAGTATCTAGTAGTAGGTCTAAACGGAACCGAGAAGTTCAGGTGATCTAAAAGAAATTGAACTCCTTCGACCAAACATTTAATAAGCCCAAGTACACGCTTAGCCTCGTTTACAATAGTATATATGTGAATATTGAAACTCAGCCTTGAATCTAAGATAACTCCAAGATCTTTTACTGTTAGTATACGTTTCAATGGTAAGTTGTCAATTGTATAATTAATCAAATCGGGCTTAGAACGACTAAAAGATATAAACATACAATTTGAACAATTAAGGTGCAACTGGTTGGCCGAATACCAACCATAAAACAACCATTAAGTTCAGATCATTTTGTAAACGAGTGTGATGTTGGGAATCAATGTAACAATAAATCATCTGCGTACATAAGTATGCGATCATGTGATATAATAGGAGGGAGATATTTTATGAAAAGAGTAAAGAGTAAAGGTCCAAGATGAAATAATTTTTTTTTATTTTATTTTATATTTAAAAATGTATATATACAATATTATAAATTACACCCCAATTAAAATAACATTACACATTAAATTACGTTTTAATAAATTAAATAATAATATATGCCCATACATAATTTTAGTAAAACATAAAACTTATATAATATGTGAAACCTTATTAATATTAATATTATTTTCTCTCTCTATGAGACAAAATTCGTTTTTCGGCACCCAAAACCAATGCAATGACTAATTATACATTGATATACGCAATACACAAACAATCAATCGGCACTGATCTTTACGATCTTTAAGTTGTGAGAGCGAAAGAATGCCAATTTCGCTTTCGTTTTAAATTTTGTGAAAATCAAGCTGCCTCATAGCAACTTTTGTTCAGCGGTACTCCTTTTGTCTCTGCCTGAACCCTGTCATTCCATACATTTCATTCCCCTTGCATTCATAGATGCATACACAAAATCACACATACACACACCCCCTGTTATACCCCGTATTACTCATTATCAGAGTACATAAAAAGGAATCAATGAATTAATAATTTCTATATTTTTCAAAGCGCATAGTATAAAATTCTATTTGAAACATAAGATTTTTTAAAAATATAATGCTTTTGCAAACAAAAGATGTTTTAAAAGAATAAAATTCAAAATGTAATAAATTTAACGGTTTTTTTCAGGGCTGTGGCTGCATATTTACGAGCGCTTAATCTCTCGCCTAACAATGCCGTCGTTCATGGAAATCTGGCATGTGTTTACTATGAACAAGGTCTCATTGATTTGGCCATTGACACATACAGGCGGGCTATTGAGTTGCAACCAAATTTTCCTGATGCATATTGCAATCTTGCGAATGCTCTTAAAGAAAAAGGACAGGTAATATTAGCTTATTGGCTTAATAATAATAATTTTAAACTTAAAAAGTATTTCCTTCACTAATCTAAGGAAATCATAGCGTTATAATGGTTTTTGTCTGCCCGCCTTGGGCGCAAAAAAGTACATTTGCTGGCGTGCATTTGTCGCGAGTCGGTAATTTCAAAGGGTGGGAGTAAAATAATGTGCGCTGTCCGTTTGTTTGCATTATACTTTCATAGATAGAAGTGACGAAAACACCATTATACCCATGGATGTTGCTCCGTCAGTACTCGAACATTTTTCTGATTCTGAAGTTATTAGCTCTGTTGAGACTGGTAAATATTCTAGTCCTAATAAACCGGTCGAATGAAATGGTCAATCAACCAAGGTTATTACTCCATTGTGTGCTAGCGCTGAAGTTCGAAACGTGAACTTTGTATGTGTTCCACAGAAAAAACATATCTTTGTTTCTAAACTTGCCCCTGACAATACATCTGATGAAGTCAAGGTCTTTGATCAAACTTCTCGATGCTTGGGACCTGTTAAAATATATAGAATGTAATTGTGATAGTATTTGCCGCGCCATCTCTTCATATAGCGCTGGATCAGCTCTCTCTCTCTTCACATTGTTGCTATATGGCTTCCGTCAGATTTGAAATTTTCGCTGCTCAAAATGCGACAATCTGCAATAAAATGCGCAGGATCTCTAAAGTCACTACTGAAATATGTAGGCCACTTGACGCTGGTTCAATACGATTTCGACTTTTGTTTTCCATTTTCCATTAATTTTTCTAGTTTTCGTAGTTCCAGATTCGTCCGCTTAAATATTTTGTCTTATCCGATTATGACGCAACCTTCTCCACGACGCGTAATAGTGTATTGATGCAGGCTTCAATTCTTATATCGTTGATTAATTCCAGGTGCACGCCACGAATCGTTCTTAATATATGGGGGTCCAGCTTCAAATTGTTTGGTTGTAAATAGTCGTTCGATAGGCTCAGACACGCTTTGCCATGAGTCCCTTCATAAACAACGCATCGCTTGAGTACTTTTTTTTTATAAGTTGTCGACCTTTAATTATCCAAAATCCCTTCCAATATTGCGTTATTGCCGCAACGTTTTAGCTGCTGATGTGCGTTTCTTACAAGAAGTTCTGAAATATAAGAGTTCTTTGGTAATATTATTGGATTATATTTGAATGCTTAGGAATACCGTGAACCTACTGCAACGCGATCATCTCTGCTTCGAATTCGTTTTGTTGTATAAATTTGTTTCAGTAAAGTTCGGCTTTTTGTATTTCTTTAGCTGCCAGCTCCTCGACGTGGCGTGTGTTGGCTTACATTTTTAATAGTTCTGGATTGGATTGCAGTTGCCATTCGCAGTGATGCCAATCGTATTATATTAGTTAACTTATTAGTTTCGACTACCCTTGCTTATATATGTATTTTATATACAATAGATATTTGGCCTGCTGCCATCTTTAGCGAACCACGTCAATACTACACTGGAATCAGTCCACATAAATTATTACGGTTATAATACCGTTTAATTTTGAAATCTTGCACATAAATAATATCTCCTTGCCAGATTTGAAAAAATTGCTCACTATATGATCCGTTATTTAAACATATTTGGTTCATTCCTTTTATGTTCCTTCCAAATTGTTATTTTATGTTGACAGTGAAGGGGCCTAGAAATCCAAACGGGTCATAGATACGCTCCTTTGTCTTCATCACATTTCGTTTGGTAGGTATTAAATTTTGAACATACGGTATTATCATCTCCAAATCTATGCTAAGCTCATCGGTCGTCGTATTCCATTTAATTCCTAGCACCTTTTGTTTTATTGCCATTTGCTGATTCGCTGGCTTGTTGCATGATTCTGACGCGAGGCGGTTTAATTACTGCTTCAGCAATATCCCCACTCAAAAGTTCTCGTATACCTTTATCGTACTCGATTAGCTTGACATAATTTTTCATTAGTTTGCTGGTCAAGTTATTGAGACATAACATCACTATGCACTGGTTGTTGTAAGTCGTAGGTATTTTCCATGATACTTTTCAAAATCGTCACTTTGGTCAGTTAAATTAAGCAAACACCTTTGATTAAGTTTAGTTTTACGATAATGAACTTGTCCAACCAAAAAAGGTCTCAAGTGCTACTAAGTTTGTCTCCAGATTCTCTCGGGTGTCGCAATTTTATTTATTTAATTATCTTGCCCTATAAGCAAATTTATTCAGCTGTTCGCTCGTTATGTTGCTTTCCGCAATATTTTTTCTCGTTTGTTTTGCTATGCACGCTACTGGTAAATATGTGACTCAACTGTAATGTACATTTCAATTATTTCATCCGATAACTAACTTAGAACTTTTAGAATCACCCGCTTTAACTGCAGTAGACGTTTGTTTTGTTTAGATTGTCCAAATGCGTAAATTCCGGTTTTTCAGTGCCTCTAGTAGGCAGCTTCAATCACCAGAGCAGATTCTTCGTTACACAAGTACATAAGCTACCGTTGTCCATTGCCAGGCCCGATAAGACTATATTTGATCCATTTACAAATAGATTTCATTGTTGACACGTTCCCCTGCTGCACTTAGAATTGTTGAATTTGCCTGTCGCAATTTTTTCAGCGTCCTTGGGATTTCTATTTTCGCACATTACAGTTAAATGCCGGTTGCTGCATATTGAACATTTCTGTATTGATTCTTGCAAAATCTCGATGTGTAATTTAATTTGCCGCAAGGAAAGCATCGTCCCTCCCTCTTTTAATATAATTTCCGTCCTTACAATCTTTTTATTCGTGAACTGTTCATTAGCAAAATACGCATTGTTTGTTGTTTTGTTGTTCCGTTGCATTTAAACCAATGGCAGTGCCTCTTTGATTTCGCTCTTTGTTTTCACCTTCTTTGATCATTCGTTCGCTCTTTTGCTTGCTCTTCCCCTCTGACAATTGGAATTTTTCTAATGCCTTCACTTCCATTCGCAAATACTAAAGCAAACCCTTGAATTGAGCTTTCTGTTCATCACGGTTGTCAATCACTGTTAAGCTGAGTGCATAATGAGTGATTTCGTTTCGCATACGAAGTTTGTGATACTCGCATGTGCGTCGGAATGGCTTTTAGCAACAGAGATGTGACCATAATGCAATAGTTAGAAGTTGATACGCCAAGCGCTCATAATGTACGCATCGAAGCTGTGGTTTCGTTAGATAATTGTCGTAACCCTTTTACATCCTCTGTGGACTGACCACCTTTTAATGTTAAAAGCTTTTGGAGATATTTTTCCATGATCTTCTCGTTGTAATTGCGTCCTTATACTATTCTGCAGATGGTATAAATCCGGCTATTTTTACCGCTGCTCCTTCAGTAAGAGAATCTTGCAAATAATTTAATTTAGTTGGCGCATTCAATTGATTGTTTTCATGAACTCCTATTTTGAACTGCGTCCAAAATGCAACCAATGTTCAAAAGCTCCGTTAAATTTATTGAGTTCAATTGGTTTGAACTTTGTCACTATCGCGTGATTTCCCTCGCACTTTGTGCTTTGTTGGATATTTTCTTGCTCTCGAGTTTCGTTTGAAAAAACCTTCACCGCAACTGATTCCGATAATTGTTTCATCAAAAATTTTACTTTTGCGATTGTGCTTGCCGTTATAGTCAAATATTGCTTGGCAGATTTCCATGCACGTTTCACAATCTAAGCAAGAAGACATTTAAGTTGTGTTTCTGAGGACATAATATATTTTTCAATTTGATTACACAGTTTTGTAAGCTGCGTTCGACATTGTAATCGGTATGATGGATCCATGTTTTTGTTCATCCCTGTGAGATTGAATTCGCTGATTTCGTAAATAATCACGCACGTTAATTGATAATTCGTAAAACACTCCCGTTAGATATTCGAGTAAAAAATATATCAACGATGCTACTATCCCGGGTTTCGGCAGCACGTGAAAAATTATTATAATTATAGTTCTATCTAGGTTCCGTGATAAATGTTATTACAAATAGAATTTCAATACTAATTTTCTGCAATACTCGTTCATGAAATGAAAACAGTTAATTGGCTTTGTGCAATGTCCGTTTTGCCATCTCAAAAATTATCGTTATTGAAGCTAAAGACTTGCGACATGTATACCCGAGTCAGATAAAGTGCTTCGATTTTTTGACTACGCTTACTGGAGTGGGAAATTACGAAAAATTTGGGTTGTCCTTTGTTTAAAAAATATATTTTTGCAGTCAGATTACACTAGGCCCCAAATGACGGAAAACAACTATAAAAATTTTTCTATGGTGAGATTTTTTTTTTTTTAATTTTCAAAAAATTCTATTTTTTTAGCCTTTTTTCAGAGGTAAGTTTGCAGTATTGATCATTACTCGAGAATGTCGTAAGCGATTTAAAAAAGCTTAACGATTGCTGAAAGCCAATGAATATATCTATTAATCAGTCATACACACTTTTAAGATTAAATCATTAGTTTTGCAACTATATATTTTTGAATTAACAAAATTATGATTTTTTGTACGGTATTTTTCAAGCTTTCTTGACTTTAAAATTCGGGGAAAGTCGAAAAATAATTTTTGAATTTTTTAAGACATTCTCAAGTAATAGTCAATAATGCAAGCTCTCCTCGGAAAAAAATCAGTAAAAAAAATACCATATATTAAATATTAAAAAAAAAAAATCTCACCATAGAAAAAATTTTTAAGTGGTTTTTTGTCATGTGGGGCCCCATATGTATCACAACTAGGTTTGGTAAACAATACAATCTGGCTGTTACCTAGTGTTACTGAAGACGCCTGTCGTTATTTTTTCTAAGTTTTTTTTTCTAATTCTATCATTGTTATTACACTGTGAACGAATATTGCGCTGCTTGTTAAGGCCACCCGACTGCAACGTTTTTAATTGTTTAAAGACATGTTTCTTTAATATTATTTATAACAAGCCCGTCTTCCCGAGGTCGATAAAGTATAGTGAACTAGTGCAATGTCCGTCTTGCTGTCAGTTTCTCCTAGTTGGTCCCAACTATAGGAATTTGAGAAGTTTTCTTTTTGCTTACTTCTTTGTGAACAATGAATATATATACATTTTATACTCAGACTTTCCATTGCTTAGTCTGACACACGGGTTTCTGTTCGTGAAACGCACATATTTGGCAGCGATGGCATTTTCCGTTTTTACAACTTAATTACTTAACAGTAAGAAAATGTCAAATAATGTTCTTTTGTGTGGTGGAAGAAGTATGTCCCTTTTTTTTCTTTTATATTAAATTGTGCATGTGTTTCATTGAACTAATTGAGAAAAATATCTATGGAAATTCATGGGTTGAAGATGAAGCCTTATGTTGTGTAAACGTATGTTGAATTTGCGTCTGATTACCTTACACTCCTTTTAAAAGCTTTAGAGAAATATTTAATAATTTATGCATTCACTTCATAGAGGTGTGTATCGCATATTTTCGTTTCAGCACCCTATGTAAAAATCTGAACACGGTTTTATTAGGGTGCGCGAAATATGTAAATCAGACAACACATTTCTGCATATAACAATTAAACAGTACATTGTTTTTTTCCTTTAAATTTTTTGAATTATGACTGACTTAAATACAGTACCTATTACGCTAAACAATCAATACCTAAAATTATATCAATTAAAATAATATATCGTTAAACAAAACAACTAAATCAGACAGATGCAAAAATATGTCGATAATCAAATTTTTAAATTTCCCAATTCTCCTAATTAAAATTAAATAGAGTATCCTTGAAAAAAATGAAATAAAATGAAAGAAATGAAATGAAAATGAAAAATAGGTAAATTGTTGTACGCTTATTTAGAGGAGCTGACCCCTAATCTACCTTCAAATTTTGGTGACTCTAGCTCTAATACTTTGGAAGATATAGCTATTTCCGATTTTTAAGGCGGGGTGTCTGGGGGGGCGTTCTAGTGGGCATGGCCGGGATATCAAGGTCTCAATCTTTTGGGGAGGTCACCAGCAATCTACATACCAAGTTTGCTGTCTCTAGCTTTAAAATTGTGTTAATTATACACGTGTTACCGTTTTGAGCTTGTAAATATATCAATTTTAGCGGTTACGGAGGCATAAGGGGGCGTGGCCTGAAAATTATATTTTCAAAGTTTGGTGACTCTAGGTCTAAAACTGTGGGAGATATAGCCATATCCGATTTTTTAGGGCGGCCGCGCTGGGGGGCGTTCTAGTGGGCGTGGCCGGGAAATCAGGGCCGCATTTTTTGGAGGAGATCACCAGCTATCTACATAATTTGGTGACTCTAACTTTAATATTGTGGGAAATATTCAATTTTAATCGATTTGCGATTTGAGGTGTATCGACATGTTATCGATTTGACAGCCTCCCAGTGGGCGTGGCACAAAAATCTTAACATTTTGTCAGAAGCAGATAACTGCAAGTATATATGCCAAGTTTCAAGTCTCTATCTTCAATAGCGTTGAAAAATATTGCGTTCATACGGACAGACGGACAGACATTGCACAAAACCATTATACTAGTTTCACTTCGTGAACGAGTATAATAAAGTGATTACTTTATGTGCTTTACTTATTTTGCTCCAAAAATTTTTCCCTACTAACAATTGACAATAAATAACTAAATATTTAAACGGTTCTTTTTCTAATTATGTTCCAAATCATAAGAACACATATCACTCGAATTATAATGATTCAGGGAAATACAAACAGTGCATGATGCAAAAGGAACAAAATATGTGATTGTCTGATTTACTTATCTTTATTAATGAATTTCTTTATTAAAGACTTGAAATATTTATTTATTTATGATTACTGCATTAACAAATCTTACATAAATTTGGGAACACACATTTATTCATAATGATTATTTGATTCTTATTTTTTTTCTAGGTTAAAGAAGCTGAAGAATGTTATAACACTGCACTTCGACTTTGCTCAAATCACGCAGATTCTCTTAATAATTTAGCAAATATAAAACGAGAACAAGGATTCATAGAGGAAGCCACCCGACTTTATTTAAAAGCACTCGAAGTTTTTCCAGATTTTGCTGCGGCACATTCAAACCTGGCATCTGTCCTACAACAACAAGGAAAACTAAAGGAAGCTCTTATGCATTATAAAGAAGCAATTAGAATTCAGCCCACATTTGCTGACGCCTATTCCAATATGGGAAATACCCTAAAGGAATTGCAAGACGTTAGTGGGGCACTGCAATGTTATACCCGGGCCATTCAAATTAATCCAGCGTTTGCTGATGCGCATAGCAATTTGGCAAGCATTCATAAGGATTCAGGAAATATACCTGAAGCAATTCAATCTTACCGAACAGCTCTAAAGCTTAAACCAGACTTTCCAGATGCCTATTGTAATTTGGCTCATTGTTTACAGATTGTTTGTGATTGGACAGATTATGAAGTCCGGATGAAGAAATTGGTTAGCATTGTTGCTGAGCAGCTGGAGAAAAACCGTTTGCCATCTGTACACCCTCACCATTCAATGCTTTATCCACTAACACATGAGTTTCGTAAAGCTATTGCAGCTAGGCATGCTAATTTGTGTTTGGAGAAAGTCCATGTATTGCACAAACAGCCGTATAACTTTTTAAGAGAACAATTAAAAGATGGTCGCTTACGCATTGGATACTTAAGCTCTGATTTTGGAAATCATCCTACCTCTCATTTAATGCAATCTATACCTGGCTTACATGACCGTTCAAAAGTAGAAATTTTCTGTTATGCCCTTAGTCCTGATGACGGAACCACATTTCGTCAAAAAATAAGTCGAGAATCAGAACATTTTGTGGATCTTTCGCTTATTCCCTGTAATGGTAAAGCAGCCGATCAGATTTACAATGACGGCATACACATCTTAGTTAATATGAATGGTTACACTAAAGGTGCCAGAAATGAAATCTTTGCCCTTAGACCGGCTCCAATACAAGTGATGTGGTTAGGTTATCCTGGCACAAGTGGAGCAAGTTTCATGGATTATATTATAACTGATGCAGTTACTAGTCCAATGGAGTTGGCTTATCAGTACAGTGAAAAGCTGTCCTACATGCCTTACACATATTTTATAGGAGACCATAAGCAAATGTTTCCACATCTTAAAGAGAGAATAATTGTTTGCGATAAACAACAGTCGTCTGTTGTAGATAATGTTGCTGTTATAAATGCTACAGACTTATCACCTTTAGTTGAAAACACAGATGTAAAAGAGATAAAAGAAGTCGTTAATGCGAATAAGCCGGTAGAAATTACACTTAAAGTAGCAGAATTGCCAAGTACAACACAAATAGTATCGATGATTGCCTCTGGTCAGGTACAGACCTCTTTGAATGGTGTAGTTGTTCAAAATGGACTTGCAACTACACAAACAAATAATAAAGCAGCCACAGGAGAAGAAGTTCCACAAAATATTGTTATAACAACTCGTCGTCAATACATGTTACCTGATGACGCAATTGTTTATTGCAACTTTAATCAGTTATATAAAATAGATCCACAAACTCTTCAATCCTGGGTAGTCATTTTAAAAAATGTACCTAAATCAGTTTTGTGGCTTTTAAGATTTCCAGCAGTTGGGGAGCAAAATATTAAAAAATCTGTCAACGATTTGGGTAAGTAAATAAATAAATTCGAGTAGTTTGGTTTAAGTGAAATTACCTTATACTCAGTTACGTAATTTTACATCGTTATCAATGTCTACATTAAAGCAAACAACAAAATGCACGATGAATTTGTATTGATTCATATATATATATATATATATATAATGGTATTGTGCCAATGTGTGTAACAGGCAGGAGGAGGCATCTCCGACCGCATAAAGTGTATATTTTCTTGATCAGGACGACCGGCTTAGCCAATTCTGTCTTAACGCGGCAATCTCGGGAACTATAGAAGCTAGAGACTATAGATTCTTCTGCACTATACGCAGAGCAAGTTTATAATTATTTTCGATATTTCTCCCCATTTCTTTAATAGTGATAAATATCCAAATAAGCTATAAAAACAAGTAAGAACGTTGCAGTCGGACGTAACCGACTGCGGTTACTTTTGTACTTTTCTGCTTCATACAGTGTTAAGATTTTTGCGCCACGTCCACTGGGAGGCTGGCAAATCAAAACCTTGTCGATACACCTCAAATCGCAAATCGATAACAGGTGAATATTTCCCAAATTTGGTGAGTAGCTTTAATATTGTGGGAAGTATTCACCTATTATCGATTTGCGATCGTCATGTTTTCAATTTGACACCCATTTAATTATATAGTTGCATTAATTAGGCGTCGTTTAAGATATCAATCATTCAAATCGATTTGAGTCAAAAAGCGTTCATGCGCGCAAACTTGGCTTGAATTGGCCCGAATCGGTGGATCGGTGCTGATTGCATGTAGAGGGCCTACTTCATTCAAGCGTTAGTCTCCCATCTGTTAGTATCGGCTGTTGACCGGAGAATCAGCTCCCACCCCTAACTACTACTATTACCTTATATAATAGAAAACTATCTGTTGCAAGTGTCGGTCTGCACATTAGAGCACCAGCACATATATTGAGCTAAATATGGAGTATTACCTGGCAATGTCACCACATTTTCAACCGAAGGTTCTACCTGAGAGAATTTGGACCAAACAAACAACAAGGTATTTAATTTTCACCTCAAGTAATAGCGACACGTTTCTGCCCAATTTGGAGTAAGCTACCTACCAGAATAACCGGTGATCAGTCTACTTCTGACATTCATCGAAATACGAGCTAATACGAAAATATATCATATAAAATTAGTAAGATTGTTCGCAAATATTCGTGCCGGTACAACCCCGATTCGTTGTACATATGTGGTATCTACCTAGGCAATACCAACTCCAAAATAATATTCAACGAACGGTTGCAAATGGATTCTTTGGAATTATACCAAAAAATGGAAAGAAGATTGGAGCAAACATGTCACTAAAAATCAATTTCCTGCATCCCCACTTATACTTTTTTCGGTACAACTTAGGTGAGCTCAGCGATGAACACGCAAAAAGATTTTGTCAACAACTAAAATTTATGGAGCGACATTATCAGCGATTGTGCAAGCAGAATATGATGGGCGATTATGTGTGGGGTCTCATACGAGAATGTGATTTTAATACCGTTACTTGAGCCATTTTTAAAATACCGACTATGTTACCGAAGCAATACTCGAAAGTGAAAATACCATGTAAAAACTTAAGACACAAATAGTAAATCGTGTTTTTATTTTTCTGATTGTTATATGACCTTTTATCTATAGATTAAGGGTTTTATCTTGGTTAATAGCACCGAAAATCGTTGCTCGTTTTTGCATTAATTTTAATGAATGATACCTTAATTGATAATTATCAATTGATTATAATCAATTAATATATTTTTTTGATTGTAAGGTCAAACAACTAATAAAGTAATTCGGGCGACTTTTCGGATGTCTCAGAATTTCGTAGAAGATTTCACCAAGACATCATTTATATCGACAAAAAAGGGTATAGCTTTAAAATGTTGTTATATCTCCGACTCGTCATCGATTTGAATGGTTATTCTTAATCTTAACCTTAAGCGACGCCAAATTAATGTACCTATATAAATAAGTGGGCGACAATAAAAATATATATCTTTTTCGACTTTTCCCCGAATTTTAAAATCAAAAAAGCATAAAAATTCTGCACAAAAAAATTATCATTTTGTTAATTCAAAAATATATAGTTTAAAAAGCAAAGACTTAAACTTAAAAGTGAGTAGGACTGATTAATAGATATTCATTAGCTTTGAGTAATCGTAAAGCTTTTCAAAATCGGTTACGAAATTCTCAAATAATGGTCAATAACGCAAAAATACCTCTAAAAAAAAGCTCAGAAAATAACATATTTTGAAAATTTAAAAAAAAAAATCTTACCATAGAAAAGTTTTTAAAGTGGGGTTTTTGTCATATTGGGTCCCACATGTATTGGAATTACTGGGCTTGCTAATACTATACAAAAAAAAAATTTGCCTTTTGTTACCTAGTGTTATCGGTATTCGGGACGAGAATAAAACAAATATATTAAATTAGTATTTCATATTGTAAGAGAATTAATGTTTGGGCTTTTATTTTCTCAAAGGACGAAGCTTAATTGACTGAGTTACTTTATGATATCCGAGACGCTTCCTTCTGCCTTATAGATACATTTGTACAATACCAATATCTATCTGTATCTATTTGAATTGGTTTCAAACAAACTTTTAATAACAATATTTTATACGTGTTTCCCAATAATTAAGTAATTTTTCTCTTCATTCCCAATTATAAACTTTTTAATAATTAATATTATTTTATGCCTTTAGGTATTTCATCAGATAGAATAATATTTTCGAATGTAGCTGCCAAGGAAGAACATGTACGCCGTGGACAATTGGCTGATATTTGTCTAGACACTCCATTGTGTAATGGTCATACAACATCTATGGACGTTTTATGGACCGGAACTCCAGTTGTTACATTGCCTGGAGAAACATTAGCCTCCAGGTAAATATTGACTTCCTCATATCCGTTTTATAGATAAATGAGTGACGGTAAAAAACTTTCTGAAAGTTATAATAGTGTTTTATAATTATTTTTGATAAATGTTGGCTATTCTGTACTCTGTATCCAACTCGGTTTTTCGGTAACAGACCCTTTATTATGCATATATATTGAAAAATAAATAGTCGTCTACTCGAATGTGCCCGATTGGAAGATACCTTGCACCCAATGATATACATTTTAATATCCCTACTTATACACATACAGTAACAAAACAAAAAAAAAACACTTTGCATGCTGACAATTTAAGGTTGGCAAATTCATTCTTGTATTCCTGTTCTTCTTCACTCTTATGCTCATACCAACGTGCAAGGCTATATCGCTTAAATTGTAAAAGTAAAATATTTTTGCTCTTAATATCAAACCAAAACAAGTAAGAATTTTGCAGTCGGACGTAACCGACTGCGTATTACTCGTTCACAGTACACGGAAGTTATTATTGTTATTTTGGAAAAATATAGAATCTTTATATTTCCTAAGGGCGTGGGTGAGTGTTGCCAACATTTTCCAAAATTGGTGACTGCAGTTCCAAAATTGTGGGAGATATAGCTTTTCGCGAGTTGCAGAGCGAGATTGGGAGGGAGTGGTCGGGCAATTCACGAATCTTTAAAGGGGGTGATCAGCCGTCTACCAGCTGATCACTAATCTATCTTCTTTTGGAAGATATAGCCATATTTAAGGCGGGGTGTCTGGGGGCCGTTCTAGTGAACGTGGTCGGGAAATCAAGGTCTCAATATTTTGGGGAGGTCACCAGCAGTCTTCATATCAAGTTTGGTGTCTAGCTTTTAAATTATGTAAATTATACACATGTTACCGTTTTAAGCTTGCAAATATATCGATTTTAGCGATTACGGAGGGGCGTGGCCGGAAAATGTTCTGTGATGTTTGGGGGACCTCACCAGTAATATATATTCAAAATTTGGTGACTAGCTTTAAAACTGTGGGTGATATAGCCATTTCAAATTTTTTAAGGCGGGGGCGCTGGGGGGGTCGTTCTAGTGGGCGTGACCAAGAAATCAAGGCCGTATTTTTTGGAGGAAATCACCAGCAATTAACATACCAAATTTGGTTACTATAAATTTAATATTATCGAAACTATTCTACTTTAATAGATTTGCGATTTGAGGTCTATCGACATATTATCGATTTGCCAGCCTCCCAGTGGGCGTGGCACAAGAATCTTAACACTTCGTCTGAAGCAGATAACTACAAGTATATATTCCAAGTTTCAAGTCTCTATCTTCAATAGCGGCGAATATTGCGTTCATATGGGCAGACGGACGGACAGCATGACGGACATTGCACAAAACCAATATACTAGTTTCACTTCATGAACGAGTATAAATATCGATATAACGAGAATGTGTGTATCAAAAGAAACATTTTTATACCCTGAACCCATTGAAAATGGGTAAAAAGGGTATAATGGTTTTATGCAAATGTATGTAACAGGGAGAAGGAAGCATCTCAGAACCCATAAAGTATATATATTCTTGATCAGCATCACTAGCCGAGTCGATCTAGCCATGTCCGTCTGTATGAACGCAGCGTTCTCGGAAACTATAAAAACTAGAGACAAACTAAACGACTATGGATTCTGTAATTCAATACGCAATACGAGTTTATCATTTTTTGTCGATATTTTGCACCGTTTCAGTAATATCGATAAAAATCGATCAAAAGCCCTGTTTTTTTAGTTTTCTTAGCATATCTCCTAGACTATAAGAGCTAGAAGCATACGCAGTTTATGAATATTTCGGATTTTGGATACCTCCCCCCACTCGCCCCATTCAAATACTACAGACTTAGGCTTGGTTTGTACATAGATTTGAATACTCTTATTACGTTGTAAAAATTTCATTAAGATTGTGCTCTTAGTTTAAAAGTTGTTCACGTATTTAGTTTCCTTCGTGGGGCCCAAGCCCAGCTGCTGGGAAACGCACTGTCTGCGGCGTGAATTTGGTTGTGGATGTGTGTTTTTGTGTGTATGAATACAAAGGGGTTGAAATGTATGTAAACACGGGGTTCAGGATATCCCCTCGTCGGTCGCTCCCGACTAGAGCCCCTTACTTGTTTTAACACTCGTTCATAAAGTAAAAGAGTATATTGGTTTTCTGCAATATTCGTCATGTTGTCCGTCTGTCCGAATGAACGCAACTTTTTTCGGCTATTGAAGATAGAGACTTGAATCTTTGAATATACAGCTGTTGACAACTAAATGGAAACAAGAGTCTTGACTATGTCTTTACTGTACCCATGATAACACCAATAGACCTAACGCTACATTATTATGCTTTTTCTCTTCCCCCATTATCCTTCTTTAAATTAAATATCTAATTTCACTCTTTGGTTACATTGTTTCTTAATAATTCCGATTAATGCGTTGAGACCATGGTTGAAGCGTGACAGCTAATTGGAAACAAGTGTGATTTGACGAAGAATATATTATATTTTGAATAATTTTGCCAATATTTCAGTATTTTTTTTTTGTTTTTAGTTCTTACAATGTATTTGTAATAAATTTGGTCATTAGAACATCGTCAATCAAAGGTACTAGTGAAATCGGGCGTGCAGCTATTCGTAAATCAATTATAGAGCGTCGGAGCTCCGGCAGGACCTATAAGGGTACAGCAACGCCGTTAAATTGTTAAAAACAGAAAACGTTTCACGAAAAAAAAGCCAAATAGTTGTAGCATCATAGATTGTCAGATTATATTCAAGTCCAACGTTAATCCTCGTAATATCCTGTAAATATTTAGCGTAAAAGTGTTGATTAGTTCGAGCTTTGAAATAACAAAACTGATCATTTTTATATGGTTGACTAACGCTAGCCTCCGTGGGCGCTTTTCACGGACGAAGTTACTTGTGACTATCAATCAGAGAAAGCGTAGAATAGAATTTGCTAAGAACCATGTTGATTGGGCTTCGACAAAATATAAATATTTGGTCTGGAGTGATAAAATAAAGATTCATTGTCTTGGTCTGGATAGTAGAAAACGTGATCGACGACCAAAAAGCTAGGAATTAAGTCGTAGATATGCATTACCCATTGGAGAGCATGAAGGTGGGAATATTAATGTATGGGCAATCTTCGCCTGGAATGAAGTTGGTCCTATACACTGCATAAAAGGCATACGCGCCAAAGCTTTCGAGTGGTTATCGTCGTTATCGATTACCTTAAAAAGTCTTCGCAAAACAAAAATTAATTAACTTCGATATATTATTCAAAAAAATTAGACAGTTTTGGTATGTAATAGCTGTAGAAAGGTGCAAGTACCTTATTATACAAATATAGGGTCGATGCGTAGCTTTATTGATGCAAAATGGACTCCCCACAAAGTAGGATACTATTTTAATCTATTATGAATTTTTTAAAAATATTTATTATGTTTATCTTTTGTTTTTTTATATTATTTTGTTTGTTTCCAATTAGTTGACTCAGTCGAATCTGCAGTTTGTATAGAAAAACTTCCGTTATATATAGATAAATAAGATCTGTTGAAATCCAACTTTATATTTTGTTACATTAATATGTAGCAAACTTAAAAAATGTTTAAGTTTTTCGGTGCCCATACAAAGTTTCGGAAATATATATGATGACACTTAGTCAAAACCTTCGTTTCCAATTAGTTGTCAACGGCTGTATACTTGTAGTTATCTGCTTTAAACAAAGTGTTAAAATTGTTTGCCAAGTCCACTGGGAGGCTGGCAAATCGATAACATGACGATCGGAAATCGATAAAAGGTGAATATTTCTCACAATATCAAAACTAGTGTCAGCAAATTTGGTATGTAGATTGCTGGTGACCTCCCCAAAAAAGTGAACCCCTGTCGCCCCGTCCCAGAAATGGCAACATTGTTTTAGGGCTACTCACTAAACTTTATAGGTAGTTTAGTGTCAGCCCTTTCAAATAGGTGTAAATTTTCCGGCCACGCCCACTCCCACAATTTTAATGCTAGAGTCAGCAAATTAAAAGGTAGATGGCTGGTCACCCCCTTCAAAGATCGTTAAAAAAATTCTCCTACCCTCGGAAATTGCGAAAATCTCTATCTCCCAATTTCAACAAATATTGCAAATAGTTTTTGGGTGACCTCGTCTTAAGATTCAGCCGAACATTGTTGGACAAGCCCACCCCCACACTTACGCAATATAAAATTTCTATATGTGTCCAAAATAACGACGGTTACGTTTAGCATAGGAAAGTATTTGCAGATTGAAAGTGACACAGTGTCGACAGGTTCAGATCGGCACAGAGGGATATGGTTCAATCGACTTCGCTCGTCGCTCTGATTAAGGGTATAAGTTAAATTTCAAACAGTAAGACTGAAAAAATAACCCATTTTATTGACGATCAAATTAGGGCTGATCAAACTGTAACGCACACGATAAGTCAGCATTTCTTCAATTGGCTTATTCCTGTTTAAATCTTACCCCTATGATTAAAGCTTGTTCTTAATCAATCTTCAACAGAAACAAGATGTTATTGAACAAGGTATAACTCGCCCCCAAAGAGATGATTATAAAACACTCTCCTAAGGAAACAAACAAACAGCTGGGCTATAAATAGCTTAAGCCTTACAAGTCACCAGGGCCAGATAATATCCCTCCAACAGAACTACAAAAAACAGTTGCCGTTGTTATCAACTGGTACTAAACCATTTTCTAACTATTACTCAAAACTGGCCAAATATCGGATATCAGATGTTTGGTTGAAATCAAACAATCTTTGTACCCAAGGCCGGTAAAGCCATACATGATTCCCCAAGAGATTTTAGACCATAAAAGTCTGTCATCCTTCGTGCTGAACATATTTGAGCGTCTCATCAAAGTTCAATTCAAAACACTTTGTGAAATTTTAGGTGCACTAGAAATCTTACTAACCTAGAATCAATCCATGACGACAGTTCTACTGTGACATATTTTTATGTCTTATTTGCAACCTGCCCTTTGTGGGTGTCTAGAGGCGGTTGCCCAAACTGGGCGTCATATTAGAAATATTCGCATTGCGCTTGAAATGCACCGATAGGCAAGACACTAAAGATTATTCAGTTTCTGAGTTGCGCAGGGCACAATTGTAGCCTTTGCAACTTTTATATAAAGCCTTACACTTTTCCATCACGCGAAACTTATGCGCAACCCTGGCGTAGTTCAGTTTCATATAATGTACTCAACATTATTTTAAAAATTATATTAAAGATTCAGCAGAACTTAAACATCGAGTCGGCCAGAAAATTGCATGATCAGCACAAAATATTTTAAAATACAAAATTCCTGCAGGCAAATGCAGGCGGCACAAACGAGGAATACTTAGTTTATACAGAACTTAATGGCTATAAAAAGACGAAAGAAATAGAAGTCGGCGGAAACAGTCTCTACTGGAATAAGTCTCTAGAATTTTTTTTGTGTCTCTGATGCTCAAGCACTGACCATATACGGTACATATTTTAATATCGACCCCTACTATCAAGTTAGGCTTTAAAACCTGAATTAAAAAGACTAAAATTTCCTCGCTCCTGTCAAGCAAACAAAAAATATCAAAAATGTTTTAAAATGTTAAATGTTTTAAATATTATTATAAGGAGGGCCATAAGGAATAAGTTATTATGTAGAGCTTTTTCTGAATTTTATAATCATCCGCACTAATGGATACCAGCGGTGAGTATTCCTTTACGGAAAGAGCAAGCGGAGGGTTCAATTGTCAAGCAAAGGACTGAAGACTATTGATAGGTGCGCTTTACTGGGGGAAACAAATGGTGAATAGCCTTGTGTATACAGTTTTTTGCAAGGGTCTGATATGTGTAAAATAGATTACTGCTTCTTAAGGAACGATGTACTAATATTCTATGATCAAGAGCCATTAAGGATACGGTGTCCCAACGTTTACCAAAGCTAAAATGGATTAAAAAAAAATCCGTACAGAGTTTCACATAAGAACTAGAAGCTAAGTTGCTTGGAATAAATGTCAAGATAAAAGACTATCCATGGGTCGTAAGAAAAATAGCATTCGATTATTTATGAAGTTTAAGGTGGGACTCAATGTTGTCCACAAGAATGCAGTTTCTAATTTTATGAAGCTATAAAGTTTCAAGCAAATACAAGAAGACGGTAAAAACATCCGTAAAGTCCGCAGCTTAGAGTGTATGTTTTTGTGTTTATGATTTGTGTAGGTATGCATTCAAAGTATGTATAATTCGTGGAACCACAATCAAACAGAAGAAAGAAATAAGAAAATAAATTATGAAGTTAAAATTAATAATTTATTTAGATTTGCGGAAATTTTTTACTGCGTTGTTTTTGGGATTTTTCCAGTAATATAATATATAATTCAAATATGGAGACACTAGGTCAAAAACAAACCATTTCCGATTTTTTAAGGTGGGGGTGCTGGGGAGCGTTCTAATGGGTTTGGCCGGAATATCAAGATCGCAATTTTTATGGGAGGTTATCAGCAATACCAAATTTGGTGACTAACTATAATATTTAGAGAAATATTTACCTTTTATCGATTTATGATTTGTGGTGTATCGACATGTTATCGATTTGTTAGCTTCCCAGTAGAGCTGCACAAACATCGATGGTCGTTCCATCGATTATTACGACAGCGATGGTTTCAATTATCGATACATCGAACTTCAATTATCGGTATTCCGAAAATTTAGGCAACAATTCAAATACCGTAGAAAGTGATAAAAAAATGTAATAAATTCAGTCCCTTATTATGAAAATTAAATAAAGATTTAATATCCAAATGTATTTAAATTAAAATAACAAAAATAATGACATTTGTTAAAACTAACCAAAACGTTCTTATAAAACTTTTTCCTTTTCTTAAGGTTCAGTCGGCCTTGATATCTATTTACTCAAGAAGCCACTGATTTTTGTTTAAAAACAGCATAACATTGACCACCTTTGGCTTCAGCGAAGATCTTTTATCGGTTATAAAGGGGACTGAAATGTATGACAACACAGGGTTCAGGGTATACCCCAGTCGGGCGCTCCCGACTGGAGCCTTCTCACTTGTTTTTTACATGTTTGCGTAAACTTCACTATCAGTAATCGCCTTGAATATAATTTATATTTTTAAAAATTTAAGAAGTTAATTAATTATTATTAATTTTAATCTAATTTCAGGGTTGCAGCATCGCAATTAGCCACACTTGGATGTCCAGAGTTAATTGCACACAGCAGAGATGAATATCAAGAAATCGCTATTCGCTTAGGAACGGAGAGAGAATATTTAAAAGCTTTAAGAGCAAAAGTATGGAAAGCACGAGACGATAGTCCATTGTTTGATTGTTCACAGTACGCCAAAGGCTTAGAAAATCTATTCTTACAAATGTGGGAAAGATTTATTAAGCACAAAGATCCCGATCACATTTCTTCACAATAATAATTACAAAAAGACTTGAAAAGTTTCAGTGAACCGACCAGAGAGTGGATAGAATTTCTTGGACAAATGTATGCATGTTTCATATAATTATAAATATATTTCTGTATAAGAAGAGGGTACAGTTTTACTACTTATGCATTAACTTATTTTTGATCGATTGAACACGCTTTGATAACCAATTGGACCTTCTAAAGTAAGACGTTACCATGTTTAAGAAATCAAAATAAAGTCGCATGATATTGAACACATCACGTTTTATTTAATTATATATTTAGTAAAATCACTCGATATAGAATATTAAATTATTATTAAATTATAATGTTGTATATATATATATATATATATATATATATATATATCCAACGGCTGCAACGTTCTAATTGTTATACTCTGAACCCGTCACATTCATTCTCGTATTCGCAACGGACGTGTTTTATTCATGCGCCTCGAATTGTCAAAATTTCACTGATTTAAACCAATCGTAATTTCGCTTTTTATTGGCTTAAAAATTGTATTGCAACAGTGTGATTCATTTCGGTTGTGTGAAACACATTGTTTGTTGATTTATAGTCTTTTAAATTAATTTTCATAATTTGAGTTCAAATACAACAACAAACTACAGGGCAAGCATACTGGTTTGTCTTGTGCAGTTGCATTGTTTTGTTTTTGCATTTTCGCTCTTGCTGTCATTCCACGGTCGTTCGTCCCGCCAGCTCTGTTTATTGTTCGTATTGTTGCTTTCCATCTTTTTGATTTTTTTCGAGCAGATTATTTTTGTTTTCTCTATTTACCTTAATAATATGTTTGTCTGATATAAGAAAGATTGCCAGGTGCGTGCAAACGTAAAGATTGAATTTCTTTGCTGTTGGCTGTGTGACAATATGTCGCACGAAAAATGCGCTGGCCTCAACGGCCGCATTATCGACCTAATTGAGTCAAAATCAGATTTAAAGTGGACTTGCGAATCGTGCAGGGATGTTGAAAGAGACATGATGGGTTTCATGAGGCAGACTAAGAGGGGCTTTGGTGATATCTTCGGCTTCGGTTTAAAAAACTGTCCGACGGTTTCGCCGCTCTGGATAATGAGTTCAAAGCTATGAACCTTTTGAACGAATTTCCAAGGCGTAAAAAAACCTATTGGCCCTAATGAACTTTCTGCCCCTGCAGAATTGCCCACTTCATCCGCTCCCAATTTGCAATTCCGTATTTTTTCATTCCCCTCCCCTCCACCACAAAGACAGATGAGACGAAACCAACAGTGCCCATGGATGTTGCTTCAACTGATCCCGAACCTTTTTCTGATTCTGTACTTAGCACTGTTGACAATGATCAACTTTCTAGTGCTCACAAACCAACCGAATCAAATGTTCAATTTACCAAGGCTATTGCTCTATTGGAAGCTACTGGTGGGGTTCCAAATACGACCCTTGTATGTGTTGCACAAAAAAAACAAATTATTTGTTTCTAGGCTTGCGCCTGACACTACATCTGATGATGTAAATTCCTTAAATGGTTTTGGGTTTTTCTTTTTTTTTTCTCTGCTATTCTTTCAGGCTGATTTGATTTGATTTATTTAGATAGGGAATTTATTATACTCGTTCACGAAGTGAAACTAGTGTATTGGTTTTGTGCAATGTCTGTCATGCTGTCCGTCCGTCTGAACGTCTGACCGTCTGTCCGTATGAACGCAATATTTTTCGACGCTATTGAAGATAGAGACTTGAAACTTGGCATATATACTTATAGTTATCTGCTTCAGACAAAGTCTTAAGATTCTTGTGCCACGCCCACTGGGAGGCTGGCAAATCGATAACATGTCGATACACCTCAAATCGCAAATCGATTAAAGTTGAATATTTCCGTCAATATTAAAGTTAGTCACCAAATTTAGTATGTAGATTGCTGGTAATCTCCTCCAAAAAATGCCTATATTTCGGTAAAATCGATATATGTGAAAGCTCAAAACGGTAACATGTGTATAATTCACAGAATTTTAAAGCTAGAGAGACCAAACTTGATATGTAGATTGGTGACCTCCCCAAAAGATTGCGACCTTGATATGCTGGCTACGCCCACTAGAACGCCTCAGCGCCCCGGATTAAAAAATCGGAAATGGCTCTATATCTCTCCCGCCCCTGCAAATTTCAAATATCTTTATCTCTACAATTCTTAAGCTTGAGTCAGCAAATTTGGCAGACAGTGTTTGAGTGACCTCCTCTTAAGATCAGGCCGGAAAATGTTGGCCACGCCCTGCTCAGACCCTACAAAATATAAAAAATCTATGTTTTTCCAAAATAATAACTTCTGTGTATTGTGAACGAGTATTATGCAGTCGAGTGCAACGTTCTCACTTGTTTTATATTGGTTACACTAGGTAACAGCCAAATTGTATTGTTTGTTTTTATTTGTTTGCCAAACCTACTTTTTCGGTACATATGTATGGGCCCCAGTTGACGAAAAACCACTTTAAATATGTTTCTATGGTGAGATTTTTTTTTTAATTTTTAAAATTTTGTATATTACGTTGAAACGAATGAGCGTTTCTACGCGCTATTTCGAAAGTGTCAATTAATACTTTATTTTTTAATGCGCGGACCCAGGCAAAATGCTACCCACCTCCCGCCCAATCGACCGAGGGGTGCGCCGCATAACGTGCGGTGACGAAGGTCGCGAACAAATGAACTGATGGCAAAGGACTAACATGGAAAAAATTGTTTTAACTAGAACATAAGATCCGAAATGGGTTATGAATAGCATAGTTTACATTACACACTTTAAGAGGAAGCGGTAGGAAATTCCTCGTTTTTCTGCTCGGAACCGCAAAACTAATTTGGCTAATTAGTTTATGTAAGAAGATCACAAGCATGGTTCTACGATTAGATAGAGAGGGAAGATTTATTAGTAGTTGTGTAGTAAGGAAAGAAAACATGCGAGAATGAGTATTCCAGTTAAGACCCCGATGGGCAAAAAGCAGAAATTGTTTCTGTACCATATTCAAGAATTCGACGAACAAGTGAAGTATATAGAGTTTTAGTAACGTAGGGATCGTCAAATTCTTTCGACCAGCGCATTATCAATCCCAGGACTCCAAACGCTCGATTAGCAGCAGTAAAAATATGCTTGTCAAACTTATGCTTGGGACTTAATACGGTCAAGTATCTTACCAATAAGTGAATAATAATTCAAATTCATCTATTAAGCGACATTAATTTGAACTTACTGTAATTAAGTTTAAATAAATTTACTTGACACAGGGTTTGAAAACTGTCAAGGTCGGATTGTAGATATAAAATTAGTAGACGACAGGCAAAGTTTTACTTCATCAGCGTACATCAGCACCCGAGAGTGGTTTATCACAGAAGGAAGGTAATTTATGAACAAAGTGAATAACAACGGACCAAAGTGACTTCCTAATGGTACTCCGGAAGTAACTTGAATAAGTTTAGGGACAAAATCTTTGAAGTAAACTTTTTGGGCCCTTAAAGATAAATAGTTAGATATCCAAAGAATTAAAGAATTAAAGTTGTTGTTGAAAAATTATCAACTTCTCAAACAACTTAGGAATAGTAGGCATCTTAGAAATACCTCTATAGTTCAGAACATTAGATTTGTTTCATTTTTGTAGGAGACGAATAATAAGTGATTCTTTCCAAATGTTAGGAAAATAACTTAATTCCACGGACAAATTAAATAGTTTATACAAAGAGACGTTCAGCACAGTACCTAAGCACGCAGCCAGGTACTCCATCAGGTCCCGGTGAAAATACGGGCTTGATGATCCTTAGATCATTTAGTAGTGAACTTTCAAAGGCCCAAAAATGCAGTTAGAAATATTTACATGATAAGCATATGGCATTTGAGATAAATAATTCTGAGGACTATAGGTCGTTTGAAAAAATGTACCAAATAAATCAGCAATAGCTATTCTGAGTCAGCTGTCATTTTTTTCAAAAAAAACACAGTTGATGGTAGTGTTGCTGATTTGCGCTTCGCATTAACGAAGTTAGTCCTACGACTTTTATGGTAAACTTTATAACATTGGTTATTTAGAAGTTTACACGGGATTTTGCCAACTTATAAAATAAAAAATCAAGGATGTACGGGAATCCTTGATTTTTTATTTGTACGGGAATCCTTGATTTTTTATTTTATAAGTTGGTAAAATCCCGTGTAAACTTAAAAGGTTTGTTAGACTTGATTGAAACCGGGACACATGTATCAAATAGATAAAAGGGCAGTTAATGTTAATGTACAATTTGACGGCAACAAATTCTATATCTATACTAAAGTTAGTTATTACTTATTATTATTATTATGTATACGACAAGAAGGTCGATCTCTTCAATATAGAAAACTTGTTAGATAGGATTTCAAAATGTAGGAGGTAAAGATTGAAGATAAGGATTACTAACCTTACTACAAAGACCTGTTACATTCTGAGTTGCAAGAGGTGGGCAATCGGAGACCGATTTTTCTTTTTCGCAGAGTATTTTTTAATAATGTAGTGGTCTGGCCAGAATTCTTTACAGCAAATTTAGCTGAAATGCTCGGCCGGAACACTTATTTTAAATGAAGAAATTTCCCGAATGTAGTAGTAGTATTGGCTTTCAGTTTGACCTAAACAAAGGCCTTGACATCATCAGATGTAGTGTCAGGGGCACGCCTAGAAACAAAGATTTGTTTTTTTTTTGTGCAACACATACAAGGGTCGTATTTGGAACCTCCTTGCAACATCCTTGGGCACTATGTTGGTTTCGTCACTTCTGTTTTTGTGGTGGAGGGGAGGGGGATGAAAAAATACTGAATTGCAAATTGGGAACGGATGAAGTGAGCAATTCTGCAGGGGCAAATATTTAAGTTATTTATCCAGAAGAATAAATTTAAGGTGGAGAAATAAAGCATAGATAAATTGCTTTAAAAAAATAAGTGTTGAAACAAAATTAGTCACACTAGGGTTAATTCAAAGCAAAATTAAGAAATGCAAAAGAGCCGACCAACACCAATAACGATGTTGATAAAAGTGCGGAGAGAGTAATTAGACCGTTTCAGTGCGCGGAATGATAGCAAAAAAATATGCTGAGAGCGAAAATGCAAAATTAAGAAGTTAGCATGCATGTGGCATGCTTTGGCATGCAAATAAAACGAAATCCATAATAGAATGCCTAATGGATTGCGGAAGCCACATCAGCTTTATTATAACAGGTTTAGTTTCTGATAAGAGGTAGAAAATAAAAATTATGTTGGTATCAATAGCAGTAAACTAAAAATTATGGAAAAATATATTGTTCTATTTTAATTGCAAGTAAAATTATTAACACAAAACTGATGTTGGTTGATAACGAATCCATGAGGCATCCAATGGTATTAGGCAGGGATTTTCTAAAACAAAGTAATGTTAAAATGATGGTTATTAACGACTTAAAGGAAACAAATAAATCAAAACCCATTATAAAACACGACTCAATACGAAATGTAAACGAAACTAATATTGAAAGCAAAATAATACAGAAAAACAACAACGAAGCGTAGAGACAACAAAGTAAAGAATAGAAAGGTTAGGCAAGAAGAAAATGTCAATAACTTTGAAATTGAAATTCTAGCAATTGAATATGATGATGAAAAATATGAATTCGAAACAGAAAAACGAACGTATAAAGATATTTGAAAACTATTATAAAAATGCCCTTCGACTATTGAGACGGCTATAAAATGTAAAGTGCAATTAATATTAGTAGAAAAGAAACTCCTCGACGACTGGCATACGCAGAGAAATCAATAGTGCTGGAAGTTTTAGATGAAAACTTAGCAAAGGGACTTATTAGACCCAACGAATCGGAATGTGCCGCACCTATAGTATTGGTTATAAAAAAGACAGGATACTTAATAATATGCGTAGATGTTAGACGCCGTTTGAATATCTTCGAATGCCCTTCGGATTGACAAATGGGCCATTTGTATTCCAACGATTTATTTATAAAATATTTAACGACGTGGTAAAAGAAGGAAAAGTTATAGTTTATGATATGATAGCAACAAACAAGCTAGACGAAAATTTAACGAAACTGAAATAAGTTTTTTAGCGATTAGTCCATAATAAACTTGAACTCGGACTCGATAAATGCAGTTTTCTTCAAAGTAGAGTGAAATATCTCGGCTATATTATTTCAAGCGAGGATATTAATACAAGCAAAGACGGAATGTGTAATTTTCCACTACCAAGAAAAGTACAGAAAGTACAAAGTTATTTGGGCATGTGCTCATATTTTCGTAGATTTATAAAAGACTAGCTTTAGCTCGGAACAATTGACAGCGTTTAACATATTAAAGGAAAAATTACTCAAGATACCTATTTTGGCGTTATATGACCCAAAAGACGAGACTGAGCTTCATTGCAATGCAAGTTCAGTAGATTTTAGAGCGATATTATTACAAAGAAAGTCCTACTATAAGTCTTACCCAATTTTCTACTTATCAAAAAGAACAATTGAGGCCGAGTCTAAATATTATAGTTTTAAGTTGGACACACTAGCAATCGTATATGCCTTAAGACGGGTTCGGGTATATTTATAGGGCATTATCTTTTAATAGCTCAATGTTGATGAATTTCACAATTTAGCTTAGAATTGCTTCAGATTATGTATAAAAGTACTTATGAATAAAATGCAGCGAATTGCAAGAGTTGCCAACTTATCGATTGTTTTTAACCAGTGAGATGTTAAATTCAACACTGTCAACACTAACTCTTCTTTACTTCTTCTTGTACACGGTTATCTGAAATGGGACTTGATATTTGGTTATTGCTCAAAGTTACAATGCTGTGATTCTTGTTGTATAGCCAGGCTGGACCTTCCCACCAGAGTCCAAAGTTCAGTAAATCTGACGCCAATATGCCTCTTGATGCGCAATCACCTGGATTCTCCTTAGAAACTATACGATGCCATGAATTCCTCGGAATTGTGTCTAGAATCTCGGCAGTCCGGTTGCCGACAAATGTTTTGAATTATGATGGTACATGCGACAGCCATGCCAGCACAATTGTGGAATCGCAACAGGCATATACTGTAATATCCAGGTGTTGCAGAGCTCTCTGGGTTGATGCATCTAGTCGGCTTGGCAATAGCGCGCCACAAAGTTTTAATCGAGGGAGACTGTGCTTAAGTGGTGCAACGCAGCAACTAGAGTAACTTCTACCGTTCCATCAACTTGTATAATTCGACTATAAATAACTGTAGCATATGCCTTTTCTGAAGCGTCTGCAACTCCATGGTGCCCGAAGTATAGCCGATATTTCTTGATAGCTTAAGTTGTTGTAATGGGAGAACGTCATTACGAGACTTTTGACATAACTCCGTCAGTTGAGGTGGAAGTTGAGAATCCAAACCAAGGAGCCAAAGCTCTTGAAATATTATTTTAAACTGAATGGTTACAGATGCTAAATGACCAAGTGGACCAAATATGAGGGATACATCGGATAGCACCTGTGTGTGTTCAACGCTACCTTGTATGCTAGCTGGGTTGTCAACGAATTCCAAGCACCTTGCTTGTGGTCTCTTACGTCTTGTGTAAAACATCGAGCCCTGTCTCTTGGTCTACAATGAGTTGACTGTTTGACGCCCATTTTGCAAGTTTCAGTTGGGCATGCGACATAAGTTAAATAAGCTTGTCTCTATCTTGAAGCAGCTCGTCTTCCGAGTTGGCCCCTGTTAGAACATTGTCAACGTAAAAATCCTCTAACAGAATCCTTGCGGCGCTTTGGCATTCCTCCTTATAATCAGGCGCCAGTTGTTCCACAACGCAGACATCTAAAAAAGGTGCACAAGCCGTACCATATGTGACTGTGCAGAGTTGGTAATGTTTTAGCACTTCTGATGGATGTGGTCGCCATTCAATTCGTTGATAGTTTCGATGATTTTTGGTGACCTAAATTTGACGAAACACTTTGAGTATGTCCGCTGAAAAGACATATTTATGAATGCGAAAGCGTAAACAAACAGCGAATAAATTTCTCTGGATACTTGGTCCCAAATATAGAGCATCGTTCAAAGCGTGCCCTTTATGATCTTGATGCGATCCATCGAAGATAACGCGTAACTTGGTGCCGGTAACTGGGTGGTGGGGCATATAAAATAAGCTATCGTCAGATACCCCTATTTCTTCTGGTTTAAGTATACGCATGTGACTTAACTTGACATATTCTTCCATGAACTTAATATACTACGATTTCAAAATTAAATCCTTCTGTAAGCGTCGCTCTACAGATGCGAAACATGATATTGCTCCGTACCTGCAAATAGCGTATTTGCTGTTTTAAAGGTGAGCTCGACTATGTATCGGTAGCAGGCAACAGTGTGCGTCCAATTCACAGAACCTCTTAAGCGAAGCGTCAATGTCTACCAGTGACATAAGTGTCGTAGCAGTTGGTCGCTATCCAAAGATGTATGATATAAAGATTATATTTACATAGCTCTCCTGCTTCTGCTTGCCGGTGAACGTAGCCCAAACTTGATCGGTACCTAAAAAATTGTCGATTGGTGACGTGAAATTAAACCTGGAATCTGCAAGCTGAAGGTCGTCAAAGATTGATAGCGTAAACATGTTGATATTTTCTCTTTCCAGTGCCAAAGTGATCTTGCCGAGATCATGTGCAGTAACATTCAGTGTATGAAGTGATACTCTGGATTTGAGATGTGGTGAAACCTCGCGTAGCTTCCGCCTGTACGGATGAGATGCCTTATACAGCAATTCTTGATGGTGAACGTGCAATGCCAAGAGAGTTTATACAACGTTCCGATATGTAAGACAGCTCTGATCCACTACCTAGTAACACTCGTAAAGTTGTGTATGTTCCTTGTGCACTGAGTACATGTACCACGGCGGTAGGCAGTCTACCCTTTCTTCCTTCTCGTCCAACGAAACAGGTTGTTTTCACTGGCGATCATGACACATGACTTTTTGTGACAGTGGGTGGAATGTAGTGTAGAATGTAATCTTACATTCCGCATACGGATTGTCAATATGTCGGTTTTGTTTCTCAATCGTCTGTAACGATGAATTTTGTAAATCAATTAGCGAGTGGTGCCGGCTGCGACAATGTTTTAGAAGTAAATAAGTCGAAGTTATTGGTATACGGCTATCAGGAGAAAATTAGAAAAATATATGTATACGAAACTGTCTTAAATGTATTGCCTTCTCAACAAAAAGCGGCAAACAAGAAGGTTTTCTACATGTTATACAAAAACGCAACGTCCCTTTCTATGTAATTCACTATAGTCCAATTAACAACAGACAAAACAATGAAGCACATTTTAGCGAAGGTAGATAAATGTACAAAGATCGTCAGATTTTACCCAACAAAAACAACAAAATCGCGGAAAGCAATAAACACCTTAGAAAAAATTTCCGAGCGTATAGTTGACCAACAACTATTGTTTCAGATAGAGGGACATGCTATACATCGGAAGAATTTGAGGAATTTTTGCAATCAAATAATGTCAATCACATCAAGGTAGTAACCGGATCTCCGTAAACAAACGAACGAGTGGAGAGAATTAATAGAGACTTTGACTTAGTCAATGATTAGTAAATTTTTAGATAATATGCAAAAAATGAGCCATGGTCAAAAGTACTAGCAGAAGTAGAGTACGCCATGAATAATTCGATACACAGCAGTATTGGTGAACACCAAAGCATAAAGTTGTTCAGGGTTAGGCAAAGAGGAAAGAAAATTGGCAGTTTAAAAGAAAATGTAATAGAGGTAGAACAAAAATGTAACAAAAGAGATGTAGGAGAAATACAGTACAGAGACAGACCCAGAATTATAACAAAGCTTATACGGATACAAAACGTTAAAAACCAAACATATATAAAGAAGGCGATTATATTGTGATAAATTTAGATTCAACAGTATGAGTTTCAAACAAACTAATCCCATAGTTCAAAGGTTCCTATAAAATAACAAAAGTTCTGGATGACGATATATACTGCGTCAAAGATGTCGAAAACTTTCAACAATCACTAAAACATTATAAAGGAATTTGGGCGGTTCAGAAAATAAATGGTTTAAAGGAAAAGAGTAATGTTGAGTAATGTTGTTCAATTAAGCATATAAGATAAGGACATGAACGAAGAAAGTTCCAATACAAATACAGAGTCAGCTAATATACCGGTCGAAATTACCACACAAAAACTAAATGTAATAACGAGAAGTATGGCACAAAGTAAAGCAAACAATGAAAAGATCAATGTAAAGAATAAGAAGGAAGTAATCGAAGTTTAAATCAACGAAATAGTGAGCAAAATGAATATGTATGCAAAAGTAACGAAAATAAAAGATGAAGATCAATCAGGATCAAGTGATCCGATAGTCAGGACGGCCGAACTGTAGTAATATATAGGGTTGGAGTACTAACTAAATAATACTTAACATACACTAGTCTCTAAAAAAGATTAAAGTGTTGTAAGAGTACGTTGTGTAACAGTGATATCGATAAAGAACCGATATCAATGTCAATAGAGAACAGAAAGAAAAAAGTCAATCGTAAAGTGCGCGCAGAATAAGCGTGAATCACACTGTTCCTATACTATAATCATCGATAACCAATCTCGTTTTCTTATCGATAATTACGTTTTTTTTTTTCCATTTTTGAATTTGTTTCAGAAAGCATAAGAACTAGAGCAACATATGGAGGTAATGAATATTTAGAATAATAGGATAATAGAATAATAGAAGTCATACAAGAATTTATTTGATATAGTGGGGCCCAAGCGCTGCAGCTGTTGTGCAGCCTGCGTTTACATGTGCGTATGTGTGATTCTGTGTATGTTGGCATTCATACAAAGGGACTGAAATGTATGAAACCATTGGGTTCAGGGTATCGCCTAGTCTCTCCTGACAGATCCTTCTCACTGATTTTATAGTTGCTGTTATGTTTATTCATTCCAACACTCGAAGCATGGTTGTCGACTATCCAATTAAATGAGTAACGTATGCGAATTACTGGCCTATGAAATGAACCAGTACTGCTCCATTCGCCTTACAAATTCAATCTTATTCTACAAATTCTAGTTTAAAGCTTAGACCAGTAGTAGAGGCTCTTATGTGATAATGCTAATTGTTAAGTCGTTTTATTTTATTGGAGATGTCTCTAATTCTTTTATATAAATATTCTAGGTTAGGTTAGGTTAATCGACGCACTAAGGCCACAATTTGGCAATGGTTTGGAACGCTTCAAATCAGGCTGAGATGAGGAACGGACTTCCAAGAAAACGGCGTCTTCTGTTACTTAGTGCAGGGCAAAAGCAGAAGAAGTTTTGAGACTTTAAGTCTCCGGGCGTGTATCCCGATTGTCCAGTGACCAGTTATTGCTCAGGCTGAACAGCCACGTCGTTTCAGGTTACATAGCGTCATTAAGCAGGCCTTTTTTTGGCCGGCCAGGATTGTCGTGCCAATGTGTTGTTTGGCTACGTCAACAAAAAATTATTGGCCAAGTTTGCAGGTTGGCAAGGGCATACTAATACCCTCTTTTTTTGAGAGTTACTGTCTTACCTAATCGGGCTAACTCATCCGCTTAATATATTATGGTGGTCCAGCACCCAGGTTAGGCTGATGTCGAACTTCTCGTGAACGAATTTGCGGCAGTTTTTGATTGGTATCGACTTAGTTTTTGACAGTACTATGGATTTGGTTGCTGCTTGGTTTTCGTAGTAGATAACTAGGCTGTCTGACTTAGCAACTGAGCATTTTCGAATGTTGAGGGTTTCACTGATTGCTAGTTTCTGTCTGCCTGGAAGTTATCACGCTGTTCACAGCGTGCAGCCTGCGTTTAAAAGTGTGTGTGTGTGTTTTTTTTTTCAATGGATGCGCCATAGGGGGTGAGAATCTGCTGAAGATACTGTTCGCCAGTGTCACAGCATGCACGATTCACTGGCAACGCCAGCGCCAACGTTCTAAACACACCCCCGCCATCACACACTGCATTCCCCGCGGGATCACCATCAGGTATTACTTCGCGGGGACGGGTTGCCTGTTTTAGGCACTGTTTTGCCGCCGCTTTCTCTTGCATCTTCCCAGATCGCTCTGGATGCCTATGATGATCTTGCTGGCCTTTCTCCAGTTGTGGTCTGTTCCACCTGCACCTCGCTGTACCTCATGCAGTGATTCAGAATGTGCTCCGGGTCATCATTTGAGTTTTGGGTAAGTTTGGGTAAGTTGGGCATTCTGGGCTATCCTCGTACATAAACTTGTGTAGGAATTTCCGACACTCGCCATGGCCCGTGAGAAACTGTGTCAGATGGAAATATGTTTCTCCCCTTGCTCGTCCAATCCACATATCGATGTTTGGAATCAACCGGTGAGTCCATCTTCCTTTGGTGGTCGTGTCCCACCGCACTTGCCATCTAACCATCGAGGCCAGCCTTTCTGCACTTTTAATGGCCTTTATATACATAGTATTACTGCCAAAACGAGGGGTGCGTCGTCAGATACGGTTCCAAATCCTGAAGCCTGTAAGGAGTAGTCATCTTGCTCTTTAAGCTAACACTATTGGCTGCAGCAGTGGCCCATACGTGCGCTACATACAGCAGCATGGAAACAACTAGGCCACCCATGAGTAGTCGCCTTCTGGCTTTGGGTCCTCCTATATTCGGTAGCATCTGCGAGAGGGCTCCCTGCATCCCGGACGCCTTTTTGCTAACGTAGTTCACGTGGGAGCGGAAGCTCAGCCTGTTGTCTGTCATGACTCCCAAGTATTTGATGGACTCCCTCAACTTGATCGTTTCGGTGCCCACCTGCAAGCTTATGAACTCCATCTTTTTCTTACCCTTGAAAAGCACTTCCTCTGTTTTGTGGTTAGCCAATTCCAGACCAGCATTCTGATGGTTTCGGTGTTTGCAGCCGTCTCTATTTCCACGACTTCTTTTGCCACTACTACGAGTGCCAGGTCGTCGGCAAAACCAATTAGGTTGCATCTATTTGGTAGCTGCTAAGAACATCATCGCACGTAATGTTCCACAGCAGTGAAAGTGAGGTTATTTTCTATGATCACCTACAGAGTGAGCAGCTCATAAAAGTGAGGTCGACGATAGATCCAGTCTTCCAGTACGTAAGCCTCTTTCCGTCATTTGCCAGTCCTACGTCGAATGGTAGGAGTTGTTCCAACAAACAGGTTCTTCTGTCGCTTGTGTTTTTGCTGCCCTATTCTTCGGTCCAGGCATTGAAGTCGCCCGCTATCACCAGTGGTGCTTTGCCTCGCGAATCCTCCCTTATGTAGGCTTGCATCCTTTGGAAACGTTCTAGTTCCCAGCTCAAAGGAGCGGAGCAGCTGTAGAAGGTGACACTTTGAAGCTTTTCTCGGACGAACCCTTCATAAGACACAATTACATGCTGTGGAAGAATTTCTAAGCCCAAGTCTTATTGGCCAACTAGCCGCCCAGCCGCTTCCCGGAATCAGCTTATGTGGTTCGCATATAAGAACGACGTCCGTCCTCCTCTTTCTCATGTTGATCGCTTGGCGATCCTTGCGATGTGCCCAAATTCAAGTCATATGAAACATTTGGTGACGATTACTCTTTCCCATACTCCCTATCCTACTTTCAGTGATCCATTTGAATGGACATTCCGGGCGCTTTTCGCGGGTAGTCTAATGGTAGCAGTTTGTGTCTGTCCATAGGCTTTCTGCAGGTTGATGTCTTGCGGTACATTCTCTGATAAGGCAAGCTGGCTTTGAAACGCTTAGCTTGTTGTGATCTCATCCAAGTCCTTAGATAAGAATTCTGTTTATTACTATATTCATGATTAGGTTTACAAGATTACTAATATTATTATAAGTCGATCCCGCTATTGATCTCACACACGACTTGCCTCCTTTCTTGCTAGTCGTCGACTCTCTCTGTCAAGCGCCATTGCTGTTAACAGCCACCGCTGTTAACATGTGTTCGGCTGCTGCTAAACACTACTTAAAGCTGTCAACCTTTTTACATATATATGTAAATATAATTATATAAAGCTGAAAGTCTAAAAAGATGTATTCCCAATAACGTAACCTCACCAATAAGAGTATTTTATTTGCCTGTCCGTAATCACAGCTAATTGTGGACAGTGACATTAAGAGAACCTACCGCTAATGTGAAAGTTATTAGTAGTAAGAATAGATTCTAAAATGTAAATGTAATCTAAAAGATAAACAATATATTTTGGAAAGTGAAAGAAACAATTTTAATTATTAGTAATAATTTGTTTTAGATAAAGAGAAAAAGCAACGAGACGGAGACGGAAAATCACTGATCCCATGAAGGGAATTTTTTAGCCCATCCGGCAAGCTATGCGCCTGTCCACTGCTGTGGATGGTAGGTGATTTGCCGAAGATATCCCGAAAGAAATGATTTTATTAGAGAAAGACAGAGTTCTGAGGAAAATGACCAACGTTCAATAAACCCAAGTACACCATTAGCCTCGTTACCAATACTAGATATGTGAATGTTGAAATTCGGCTTTAAATCAAAGAGAACTCCAAGGTTTTTTACTGTTAGTATAAGTTTCAGTGGAAAACTCAATTGTATAGCTATATAGACATAAACTTATGCTCTAGACAATTTAGGTGCAACTGATTGGCCGAACACAAAAGCTGCGTAAAGCTCAGATCAGGGTAGCATATAATATTAAACAGTAGAAGTCATTAATGAAAAGAGGAAAGCTCAAAGATGACTACTTTGGGGAACACCTGAAGTAGCATGAACCTGTTTTTAGATTTTGGATCTAAGTAAGACTCTTTGAGTTTTACCCTTTAAATAGGACGACATCCCAGCCAGCAGATAGGGAGGCAAACTTAGAAGATCAGGTTTCAGTAGTAAAAGGTCATGGTGTACAGAGTCTATACTGGATTTACTGAAGTTGGATGACATCAGTTTGTTTTTTCGCTAGTAAAGCATCATTTAGTAGCTAGGTGAATTCAAGCAGGTAGTTGGTCATAGTTGACCGACTCTTTACAAAACTATGCTGAGAACGGCATGCAGATTGCAAAGTTGAGGTAACCATTTTGAACCCATTAAAAATGGGTAAACCAGGGTATAAAGGTGCAGATGTGTGTAACACGCAGAAGGGGGCGTTTCCCACCCTATAAAGTATATATATTTTCGATCGGTATCACTACCCGAGTCGATCTAGCCTTGTCCGTCTGTCAGTCCGTCCGTCTGTATGAATGCGTCGATTTTCCAGATTACTGAAGCTAGAAAAAAATTTTAAATAATCGCAGCAGCTGTGCACAGCGTGCAGCCTGCGTTTCATGTGTGTATGTGTGATTCTGTATATATGTGATTCTGTGTATGTGTCTATGAATGCAAAAGGATTGAAATGTATAAAAACATAGTCTTCAGGGTATCTCTCATTCAAATAATTTGGGGATAACAGACAGCTTGGCAATTCCCCTATAGTGTGTTACATCATACCTACCACATTTTTTGTGTAGAGGAATGATAGATGATGTTTTCCTAAAGGATACATTAAAAAGCTTTAGCAAAGTGCGAAGAAGACAAGTACGACACCCTTTGAATAGGCAACTAGGAATGTTGTAGGGCCCAGAAGAGTAAGAAGAATTTGACGAATTAAAAGCAGAAATAAGGGAGGTTTCGGAATTATAGGCACAAAGTCAGAATTAGAAGAAACAAGGTTGTAAGGATAAGGCAAATTAATAGAAGATAAAGAAGAAGTTGACTGAAAAATATTGCAAATAGATCAGAAGCAGCTTAGATCTCGGGCAAATTACCTTTTGTAATGGTAAGATAATTCTCATAGCGCTGAGAATTATGAATAGAAAAGTTTGCCTAGGCTATGGAATATTTCGCTAAGTAAACATTAGGAACAAACTTTTTAAAATATTTACAGTTAATCTTTTTTAAATTTGCTAGTCTGGCAGTTAACCATGGGGTTTTTGAGCAAAGGGATGCAATTAGGAATACACACATGTAAGAATGAGTTTAAGGTTTTATAAAAAAATGTAGAGCATTATCTATATCAACCGCGGCGAATAGCATAGACCAATCGGTTGCATAAATAAATTTATTAAGCAAGGTAAAGTTTAAATTAGGTAAGCAATGGTGGGGTTTAATAGGCGTTATCGAATCTAAGTTTTGGGAATTGCAAATGAACAGTGCTATCTCAAGAGTAGGAAGACATATGTATATCGTCAGGGACCGATAGAGGGGATGTCCTGGAGATATCAGCAATACGATGAACGTTGACAAAGACAATACATACTGGAGTGAGGTTTTACCTGCAATCAATATCCCAACACCTCGACGATTCGGACGACCGTGTCTATATGCCGTAAAAATATTAAAGAGCACTCAGATATTTAGTTAGATATTGTACCCGGCGATTAGGGGTAGCCTAAAATTTCAATTTTTTAAGCAGCTGGTTGCTCGAGTCAAAGTCTCTCGAAAGCTGCTTAGGGACATTGTTAAGCTTTAAAAATTGATTTCTCATAAAATTATACATTCTGGAGAAATCAAGTTGAATTTCGAACAATTTTAATTTAAGTGCGAGAGCGCAAAGCAGACGATAAACGGTACACGAAAATAGAGCAAGCAAACGCTCAAACAAAACAAAACAAACAATTTTTTAAGAAGTCTTAGGAAGTATAACAGAAAACTCTTTGCACAGCAATTCAAAGCTTTTGAGCAGTACTGCAATAGAACAATACCACCGCCGCAGTTCACGCTGTTTCTAGGCAAGCATTGGCTATTTTGTATATTATGAAAACTAGAGACACCAACTTTGATTCAAATGAATCTTTGAGTATACTATAGAAAAAGATTCTCTATTGCAAAGTTTCATCAGGTTCGGTTAAGAAACACAGAAGTTATTAAAAACAAAAACGAATGGTAAGAAAAATTAGATTAATTTGACGCATACATAATTTCTTTGTGTTATTTTGTATTGTGTTACGCCATCAACAGGCAGGAGCGAACGGCAACATTAATTTGTTTAGCTGTTATGTCTGAGATGGTCCAATGCAGGCGTCTCCTCACTGTAGTCCTTGATGTCGACCACAGAGCAGTCACATACCTTACGTGGCTTGCGCTCCTTTGCGACTTAACGCGGATCAGTGGAATGTGGTGCCTATTGCACTTCCCTGTAGTTGGGCTCATCAAAGGATTCGGCCAGCATGCAGAGGACAGCTTGACGATTGTCCAGTGCCTTGCAGACCTGGTGGCTGCCGTGGACGAGCCCATCGGCGATCAGCGGTTTCTTCAGCACTTATTTGAGAACGGTGTTTAGTCTATGGTGCCGCCAAAACCGGGCGCTGCTGGGGGCACATCTACATCAACGTCGGCCATATCTGAAAGGTTGAGGCTGCACTGCCCTTTTTGACAACCGGAAAGGAGTGGGCATAATTAGACTAGGTAACAAAATCCAATGTTTTTTTGTATAGTTTACCAAACGTAGTTTTTCTGATACAATTGACAAAAACCCACTTTAAAAATTTTTCTATGGTGAGATGTTTTTTTAAATTTTCAAAATATGGTATTTTTTTTAGCTTTTATAAGATGTAAATTTGCTTTATTGATCATTACTCGAGAATGTCGTAACCGATTTTAACGATTACTGAAAGCTAATAAATATATCAATTAATCAGGCATACACACTTTTAACTTTAAATAATTAGTTTTGTGACTATATACATTTGAATAAAGAAAATGAAAATTTCCTTGCACTATTTTGCCCGCTTATTTGACTTAGAAATTCGGGGAAAAGTCGAAAAAAAATATATATTTTTCAACACCAACATATTTATATACATTAATTGGGCGTCGTTTAAAATATTAATCATTAAAAGCAATGGCGATACGGCGATATGACAACATTTTAAAGCTAGACACTTTTTTGTGGACATAAATATGATATATAATAATGATATCTTGGCGAAATCTTCTGGGAAATTCGGACCTCAGTGTCTCATTAAAGTCGCCAGCATTAATTTGTAGGCTGTTTGACTTAACTATCATTTAGATATATTAACGGATCATCAATAAAGATATGAAAGATGAGAAATGATATATATCAAATTACTGTTTATTAATAACAGGACTTACTATGTTTGTTTACTATATACACTTTGCAACATTTCGTTGAATGCTATTTTAGAGTTCGTAGTGTCTATGTAGTCACCACATATCTATCAAAGCTAATGGGCATAGTATCGGCAGGAATATTCATTTCTCATTTCATACGGTATATTTTCGTTTTATTACTATGAATATCAGAACTAGACTGAGCACCGGTAAATCTGGTAGGCAGCTTTATACCGATACTCCAAAATTGGCAGAAACGTATTGTTATTACCTGAGGTGAAAATTAAATTCTTTGTTGTTTGTTTGGTCCAAATTCTCAGAGTTAGAACTTTCGGTTGAAAACGTGGTCAGCCAACTATCCTAGGTAATATTTCCTATTTAGCGCTCAATAACAGCACTGGTGCAGTAATGTGCGGACCGATATCTGCAACATTTAGTTGTTAAGTCTATAACAGCTGATTTCTTAGGTTTTAATAGGATTATATGGATTATAAAAATCTTTTTTTTAAAGACAACATCCTTTAATTATTGTTAACAAATAATAAACGCAATTTGGTAGGGAAACATATTTAATGCACACAGAACGAATGTGTCTTATGGGTATGTATAAAAAGTCAGATTTTTAAGATAATATCCTACACATATGATATATTTTTCCCATTTTAAATTATTCTCTTGTTCTAACTTTTCGTTAGTCCGTCCTAAAATACATTTGCCAAAATGTTTCGGTTCCATCTTAAAGTACTTTTCGACAACCTCTCACAACTCGTCGACTGTGACAGAGGGCACGCGAGAACAATATTTAAAAATTTTCTTTCTTGAGACACGCCATGGAGGAAGTAATCGATGCCAACCTTTCTGGGTGCAATAGGAGAAACCAGCTGCTGCAGTACGCCCAGTTTTGCCTTTAAAAGTTGTTGGTGATCTAGCTTATTGCTTTCCGCTTTTAGCCATTCGTGCGGATCACGATAAATACAAAAACAAAAGATGCCATCGGAACCGTTTTGCTCTCGCATCACAGGTAGCAAATACTTGGCCGATACGAGTTTTTTCAGTACGCGCAATGCTGGGTGATCTTCATCCAAATATGGCACCGCGAAAAAAGCTTTTGCACAGCAGTTGACAGGTATATTCATAACATAATGTCGGAAACTGGGCTCCAGCAAATGCAGTTCACTCTTTGTATTCTTCTTATCGAGTGTAGGCAAGTTCTTGAGGAACCTATTGTAATGTTCCAAGGCTGTTAGTTGAAAAGCTTCTGAACTATTAGTAGCCACTCACATGTTGCTTTTGCTGAAGACCTTAGCTGGGATTTTAATTTGGCGATCTGTATCTTCCAGCCTAAAATGAAGCAACAACTCTTCGCGATATGAAAACATATCGGAAACAGTCTTGTCGAGAGTGTGCGTCGGTTTTTGATGAAATTCAGTTTAAAGTCGATGCCGGATGTTTTTGAAAGGCAGCAATTCCGCACTTTCTGTAGCTTTTTAAGACACCTCAAGCTTAATGCCATTGTTATATATCTTTTGAAACTTTCCGTCATCGAGCGCTTTTACCTTTTGCTTCAACATATCAGCCTCAGCCTTCATGAAATTCTCCTCATACAATTCGTCGGGGGACATTGTAAGTGTGAGCCTGTGTGTATTGCTTGTGAAGTATTTTTTCACTTTCTGTTGAAAAAAGCATTTATTATCTCTTAGCCTGCATCTCAATTGGGCAATAATTTCTGAAACCCGTACACTGCAGACAACACCACCATCATGATTCCATAGTGACGTCGAGTTAAACAGCAATGCATTTCCGAACTGAAGCCTCGGATGCTTAAGGAGAAAGGAGATGCTTAAGAAAATTCGAAATTGTGCAGAACTCGTTCTATATGGTGAAATTCAAAGCCTTCTTTTAATGTTTTATGCACAGTCTGTCTTCAGGTCTTGTAGACCCGTAACAAAATATGTATCCTTGAGGAATCTGAGGAATAGCCTGTACTTTGGATTTAATTAAAAGCTCTCCTGAATGTCTGTTGTATCACACATAAGCAAGGTTATAGCTTGGTTCTGTCTATCGAATATAGCAACCATACTGTCCAGCCTACTGGGGATGTGAACATTGCGCGGCTGTGACCAACGCGGCTGTTTTGGTATGTGGTTATATGAACTATCTATACATTCTTGTTGGCTCAAGTATTCTTCAGAACATACGCGCATGGCTGGGGTGGTAGTATTTGCGATACAATTAGGAAACTAAAAACTTATAAACGACACCCTTTATAATAAGCTTAGAGTCGCGATTGCCCAGTTTCTTGTGCTCATCCCTCTTGCGAAAAATCGAGATTCTAAAATCCACCTCATTCATGGCTGAAAATGGATACAGTGTGCGATCCACTCCAGTCATAGCATTTATAAATGTAGCAACTGATCGATTCAGCATTTTAAAAAATGGATCGCGAATTGGAAAGTTTCTCGAGCCGCACAAAGCGAGGTGCTCCAATATATCTGGCAGCCCCGTGGAGGGCGTAGTGCGAAAAGTGACAGAAAATACATTATAGGCATCGTTCCGATCTATATACCAGAATTCTATCACTGTACCATGTGTCGCAGGGTACACGACGTTAGCTCAAAATTGGGGATATACTCAATGCGCTCACACTCAAAACCACGGTATATTTTGCCCTCATTATATTTGTACTTACGATCGGTCATCACGTACAGCATATCCGCCTGCAACGCTGGTTGAGACTTTGTCTTGGCACCTCTCACGATCTTAGCTGCGGTGAAAGACTTAATATCTCGTCTGGCCGATAGCCCATCCAGCACTTTGGCCGGGCGCAGCACCGTTTTCAACCATTGTAAATGCGTGAGCATTTTTGTTAGTGCAAGTCAATACAAGTTGCTGATGATATCATTTCGAATAATGCAATCTTAAAATGCAATCGGCTGCAATCGGGAACACACTTAAGCCTTATTAATCACCAGGATCAGATAATATCATTCCTGCACAACTGCAACAAGCAAGTGCTAGTGATATCAACTGACTCCAAACCATTTTAAAATTGGTACTCAAAACCGGCCAACCATCAGCTTTTTTTTTGGATGAAGAGCGTCTCATTAGCCTAAGGAAACGGATGTACATCCGTTGTTAGCACCATAAAGAAATCAATAGACTATACACTAAAAACTATACCCTATTAGCGTTTCTGCACATAGAGGGGCGTTCAATAACGTCGTTCCGGGGGAAATGCTGAGGCATTGACGGACATGGGGTAACCGTTTTGTGGTATTGGTCAACCAGTTGTTTCCAATGCAGGATTGTAACCTCTATACTTGGTTCTTCAATTCACACCAGGTTCGTCAGCAGAGTCACTACTTAAGGGGGTGTCCTATTTCCACTTCTATGGAACATTTAAGTAAACAAACTGCTCTGTCACATGGAAGGGGGCTGCCAGTTGTCTATGCGCATAAAGTCGCAATAATGTTTACCGACAAATATCCTCAAGCACCATGTGATCTGATGGAGAACTGAATCAATTGGCCAACTGTTACATAGGTGTCAACGCAGCGAAAGCGACACTAGCACTCTTCTCTAGAATATAGAAAATTCCGCTTTTAAGACCTCCTCTCCATCAACAACAGTTTTAAATACCTGCGACCGGTATTGGACAGGAAAGTAAACTGGAATCTGAACACTCCAGATAGGAGCAAAACATCAGCAATTATCAATCAATGTCCAGATAGAAACTCCTTTGAACACATTAATTCCTCGTAGTAGGACTGAGTTTCAAACACTCCAGGCCAGGCCTTAAATTATACATATAAATTAGTCAGGTGGGAAGTTTAGAATACTTGGACAACTCAACATTAGAGTTATAACTTCCAAGCAGACAGAAACTAGCAATCAATGAAACTCTTAACATTCAGACAGCCTAGTTATCTGCTAAGAAAGCCAAGCAGCTACCAAATCCATAGCATTGACAAAAACTAAGTCGATACCATTCACAAACTGCCGCAAATTCGTTATATTAAGCGGATGAGTTAAAGTCTCAAGACTTCTTCTGCTTTTGCCCTGCACTAAGTTACAGAAGTTGCCGCTTTCTTCCGTTCCTCATCTCAGCCTGATTTGAAGCGTTCCAAACCATTGCCAAATTGTGGCCTTAGTGCGTCGATTAACCTAACGTAACCTAGAATATTTATATAAAAGAATTAGAGACATCTCCAATAAAATGAAATGACTTAACAATTAGCATTATGGTCTACTGGTCTAAGCTTTAAACCAGAATTTGTAGATTTAGATTTAATTTGGAAGGCGAATGGAGCAGTACTGCTTCATTTCATAGGCCAGTAATTCGCTCATTGGTACATACGTTACTCATTTAATTGGATAGTCGACAACCACGCTTCGAGGGTAGGAATGAGTAAACATAACAGCAACTACAAAATCAGTGAGAAGGCTCTGTTAGGAGAGACTAGGCGATACCCTGAACCCAATGGTTTCATACATTTCAGTCCCCTTGTATGTATGCACATATACACAGAATCACACATACACACATGTAAACGCAGGTTGCACGCTGTGAACAGCTGCAGCGCTTGGCCCCCACTATAGCAAATAAAATCGTGAATAACTTCTAAACTAAGAGCATGATCTTGATGACATTTTCAGCGCTTAACAAGAGCGTTACAATCTGTGTAGTATCTAAATACAAAATATTGAATTGCGTTTTTTTCTCATATTTTTGGATATATGGGGCGAATGGGAGGATGTACCCATTTTCAATGTGATCAGTTTAAAAAATTCGAGTTAAAAAGGCGATAACTATCGATAGCAAAAGGACACGAGTTACCGATGATTTGAAATTATCTTGATCAACGTATGGTATACACGAAGTTCAACTTTCTAGCTTTTGTATTCGCCGAAATCGACGCGTTCATACCAGAACCAACGGACAGGCAGGCGGATGCAGAATATAAATAGTTTATAGGGTCGGAAATGCCTTCTTTTCCCTGTTACATACACTTACACAAAACCATTACATCCTGATTTACCCATTTTCAATTTGTTCAGGGTATAAAAAGTCAAAGGCGTGCTGTCCGTTTTGCTCTTTGCAACAAGTGCTGTCGGGTTTGCAATCTTAGCTGTGCTGAGGATGTTTCTGTAGCAACTCCAGCTTTTTTCCATATGTAATAAAAATATTTGTAAATTAATATATTTTTTTGTGGAGTTATTGTTAACCAAATTTGCATCTGAGCACGATCAATTTTTTTATATATTATATTTCGGTACTTACCAACAGCTTATAAATACATTCAAAGTGTGCAGAAGTAATTTCAATAGCTTTTTGAGCTGTCGCCGTTTCGTTCACCGATAGCAATAGCAACAGCACTGTTCAAAGCAACAGCACCGTTATTTCGCCCTATGATGTGACAATGTTTTATAAGCCTATGTAAAGTTGAACATCATTTTCAAATGTGCTGTGTTAAGCAGAGAAACTTTACTAAGCGTCATTGAAATGATAGGGATGAAATAACATATTGCATGATTTGAACGGGACGCGTTTAGCTAAGATAACGATACGATTTTTACTGATAACGATTTTTAAGTTTCCTTTGCGTTTCTGTGGCCTTCCGATTTGAATGCATTTTTCATTTAACAAATTAACAAGACGCAATATTTAATAACAAGTACTAATTAAGGGGGGCAAAATACCGATATTTATCGATTTCACGGAAATGGATATGTTATCGAAAATTTGAAATATCCGCTATCTGCGCATAGTATATAAACTTCTACTGCACATTTTAGTCAGACGGAGAGATAAATACAGATAAATCCCATGATTACAACACACAAGTGCAGCATCTTTTCGTTCTGCTGGAGCGCAAGAATGCTAGTCCGTTGTGCCACAGCTCCGAATCAAAGGCGTACAACCACGTGATAGAATGTCAACGGTGTTCATCTGGGAAGGCACATGATGCCAGGTCATGCCTTTGCCCGTTCTTAAATTTGCGATACCCTATGCGAGACAAAGATGTGAAAGTTAGATGCCGTTTAATTTATCCATGCGAGCGCTATTATTGAGTCAGTCCAGCAATATTTACATTCGATCTGAATGTCATTGGCAATATTGCTAATGAGTTCAGGGCCCTGCTGAAAGTTAAAGGATGAACGTACAACTCCATACTTGAGTTGTAAAATCAATGTATATCATAAGTTGCTAAATGTGACATAACAACATAAAAAGTGGATATTTAAGGCTGCATACAAATGAAAGTTGAGAACTGAGCTCCAAGTGGAGTGTAATGACAACAGCAAGCTTCCCAGTTGAACTTTTGTTTCAATACCAGAAGGAATACTTTCAGCTTTGTAATTATAAATACTATCCAACCCAGCGGATCGTAGAACCTAGAAATCGTTGAGAGGATGCTTCGTTTTGTCCCTAAACCTACAGATAAGGCTTCTGCAAAATGAAAAAGTAGATAGTCGGAGGTGCGATGCCATGATGAGCCGTGATTGAAAAATGGCTCATTGCCAACAACTTTCACGTGGTGAAGAATTTCCATAACTTCCTTTATAGAGTACCCTCCAGAAATTAAATCATCTACATAAAAATCATCACCGATAGATTTTGCAGCTGTTACTGCACATTGCAACCTTGAAGAGCGGAAAGCAAGCCGTGATGGTGAATATCTTTGGCTGTATTGATGGGACAATTATCCGGGTATCCGGCTTCTCCATGCAATGAAGCGAGAAGTAACATTGAGATGCGATCTGTTGCTTAGCGACCAATGAAATGTGCCCCAATTTCATGTACTTTTGCATAAATGCCGATTGGTTTTTTAGCTGGGGATCGATTCGCTGCTTGAAATCGATACGTTTGCGAGCCTTATGTTTTGAGGGTTTCAACTGGCCATGTCGATTCCAAAGTGCGGTTGATAGTTTGTGAGAGAACGTGATATGACGGCTGAGAAAATTGTGCTGTATTTATTGTCAACGGTCTGAGCAAAAATATAAGCAGACTGGTTTTGGGTTAGAGTTGCATCGCCGATACCAGAAATCGAGATGTTAGAGTTGTCAATTGAAGCTGTTATAAAGCGAAATCGAACAATGCTTCACATGGGATGTATGTCACAGATCGGCAGGGGCTTGGCGTATATGATAGCGGTGGAGAGCAACACGTGTTCAGCATGCTTGTTTATTAGGCTTTCAGCTGCGAGAGGGATTAAGGTAGTTGAGATAAGAGCCGACGGTATTTGAAGCAGCGTGAACGACATGGCTGAGTATCGACTGCAGGTAGTTGTGCACACTAGGCAGACGAGTTACCTTGGTTCGAAGTCAAGTGCAGCAATGAGTGATTTGCAGTGTAAACTATGCCCTTTACGCAGATCTTTTGATGCACAAAAAAAAAAAACAAAATTGCTGGTTATTGTTAGATAAAGTAAAGAGTGTGTTACAATTGGATGATTTCGATGAGTTCCTCCCTACCTGCAGGCTAGCTGTGTGTACCGCAGCGCTTTCGAAATTTTTGATCATACGAGATGTCTTTGCTTACAGGTTCATCCATTTTGGAAGTCTCTCCATCGAAAGTACCTCTTCCTATCTCTCATGAGTGTTTTTGTGGACCTTTCGGCTATTGATATGGATAAGCAGTCCTTCAGCAAACTCGAAGATGTGAGTTCATTATGTCGCTCAGCACAATTCAGTTGCCTGCCAATCGACGCTCCACACCTGATGGCTTTTGTCATAAAATCGAAAAGTTGTGTTTAGCACTGTCTTATGTAAGTGACTTATGTACTTAAAAATCAAATTTGAAAAATTTGAGTGTGTTTTGGGTCGCAAGGTGGAAGGGCATATTTAAGACTATTTGCTTTTATCTTATTTTGTTTAAATAAAAATATATTTGAGCAATAAAGCAATGGTTGCGACATATATATTATCTCCAAAATTACGAGTTTTATATTTGTTATATTGAATGTTTCACATTTTCTTTCCATGATTTTGAGTTTATTAATTAGCTTTTGCGCTGAAGAATTGTTATTTATATACATATATATAATATACATTGAAAAACAATTTGTGCATTTGTGTCGCCAGCCGTCACGAAAAATCACATAAAACAACACAAGTCTGCACATCTCTATATTTATCTAAAACCTTATATCCTTATTAAACACTTAGGGATCTCACTTACAAGTCATCCATCAAGTAAGAATTGCATC